>JAHWFO010087848.1:0-13529 GCA_023313115.1 Rhysida immarginata | reverse complement strand
TAATTTGTTGCTTAACCAAGGATCAGAGAAAGAATTTCCTTTATACAGCTCCTATTCAAAATATTAGAATACTCACAGAGGACAACATTCTGATTGACATACTGGCCCAATGGTAACTCGTTTCATTCAAATTAAAATTGTACAGAGAAGGAGGTGTCTTACTATTGGCGTAACAAAAGTAAGATTCAAAACTAGGTCATTTAAATAAGGTAAAAAAAATAAACTAACGATTCAGAAAATTAGAATACGTAATTTACTGGTTCAAAATATTAGAATATCGGGATGGGAAGGGTAGTTGACCTTTCCGTATTTAAGTTGGTCAGCTGAAAGTGTGTAAGCATAACATCTCTATCATTGAACACTACTTGGAAGCTATTTGTCTCACTGCAATGGGTCGTAAAAGCGACATTTCAGCGACAACGAAAACCCTCATCATAGCCCTACATCAAAATGGTAAAACGCAGAAGGAAATCGGCACAAAGTCAAATCTACAGAGTGCATAGTATCAAGAACTATTCAGCAACGCAAATGTGGTGATAGCTTTGCGACAAGATGACGCAACTGCCGAAGAAAAGGAGCAACAACTGTGCGGGATGAAAGGTGCCTGAGGAACATCATCAAGAAAAACTGTTTCAAAAGCGTTCGGCACATTCATCGACTGTTGTTACACGTCTCCAGGTCAACTGAAGTTTGTATCAAGAATTCCAAAAATAAAGCCCGCGCTGACGCGCTAGCAAAGGAACTCTCGTGTGAAGTGGTGCAGAGAGCATCTTTTCTGGAGTGATGATGAATGGAACAACGTACTGTTCAGCGATGAATCAGTGTACTGTGTGTGTGCCATGGTGACATAGATACCCGCGTGTGGAGAACGACGACAGAAGCATTCAGCAGAGAGTGTCTTAAACGTTCTGTCAAATTTGCAGCATCTGTCATGGTATGGGGGTTTATGGCCGCTGAAGGAGTAGGACACCTATGTGTTTTGAAGACCCGTGTAACTCCGAAGTATATCAAAAAGTATTGGAGAATTATATGCTCGACTCTGCAGAAGAGCTGTATGGTGAGGACTTCATATTACAATAGGATGGTGGGTCCTGCCACAACTCTAAAGCAACAACGGCATGGCAGAAATCTCGAAACATTATGGTGATTCCTTGGCCTGCCAATTCTCCCGATCTCAACCCAATAGAGAACTTATGAGGTGTAATGAAAAAGCGGCTCCAAGTCATATCAGCAGGGAATAAAGCTGCTCTCATCATTTGTTTGGACATGTGTGGAATTCTTACAAAGGTTGGACTGTGCGAGGCTTGTTGGCAATATGAGAAACAGATTACGGGCTGTGATCAAAGCACGAGCGGATGCTATCAAATATTGAACATTTCAAGAATGCCAGTCGGCGTTAATGAATGTTTATTCGTTAGCTTGTCCACGTATTCTAATATTTTGAACCAATAAATTAAGTATTCTAATTTTCTGAATCGATAGTTTATTTTTTTTACCTTATTTAAATGACCTAGTTTTGAATCTTACTTTTGTTACGCCAATAGCAAGACACCTCCTTCTCTGTACAATTTTAATTTTAACGAAACGAGTTACCATTGGGCCAGTATGTCAATCAGAATGTTGTCTTCTATGAGTATTCTAATATTTTGAATAGGAGCTGTACAGACTAACTGAAAACGGGCGTAATTTCCTTTTGTATTTTTATTGATAACTTTTCAAGGATAATTTAATCGGTTTATTAGACCGTATGCTTATTTCTAATGCTAAGTGACAATATTATAAATTAGTGTATTATTATTATTTATTATTATTTTTACACCATATTGTTCAACTTAATTCGGATATATCATGCCGATTGGATTTAATTAAAAGATCTATTCACTTTTTTTTTCTGATATTGAGACTTTGCTTCGATTGTTTAAAGCTTTCGTCATTCCCAGGTACACGTATTGTGCGTGGATCTGGTACGGCGGCAACTTACAAGCCATCTCCTTAATAGAGCAAAATTTTTTGGTTTCTATGCATTTTTGCGCAAAAAAATCGGTCATAAAAACAGAATACAGATTAAGCATAACATCTTTAATGCTAACCTTATAATTAGCAGAGAATTGTTTAATATCTTATTTAATGTCTATCATAACAGAATAAGTGATTTTAATTTCCAAAACTTGAAAAGTTCGCGCAAAGGTTATTTCTTGAAATCTTCCATCAAGTGGAGGCCGAATATTTCAGCTATTAACCCTATAACGAAAATTATAAATAATTTTACTGAACATTTTAACTATATAGATTTAGCTGCTTCAAAAGATTTACATCTTTCCTTATTAAACATCATTATTCTTTCATTTTTTTTTTTGGTTTTATTCTCTTTTAGTTTTCATTCTCTTTTTTCGTTCCATTGTCCTTTAATCCATTGGTGGCGTATTTTGACTCGTTTAATTCTTTATTGTGTCTTCTTTACCCTTATTTTGGGCTCTGTCTGCGAAGGTCCTAAAGGTTCTTTTCTCTAATACTTGCTGATCGATATTCTCCGTTATTATTATTATTATTATTATTATTATTATTATTATTATTATAAATATATGTAGCATAAATTAATTCTCGGACACAGCTTCTGCATTGTTTTTACTGATTTTTTTTTTCCTCATTTGACTCGGCTGTTCTTTGCCTTGATTTTATTTTCTTATTATTTCTCTTTATATGTATTTTTCATTGGGGGGGGGGGCAACAGGGGGGCTTTACCCCCCGGTTTATCTGGTGGGTTATTTCCTGTTGTTGTTACAATTATTATTATTACTAGCAGAGGTACTCGGCGTTGCCCGGGATAATTACACTTGTAGGTAAAGAGAACAAATCTCAAAAAATTAAATTATAACTCCCAATTAGTTAAATAATAACTCAATCTATACAACACAGAGCGAAGGGGCTATCCATTCTACGAAAAATACGAAAAACAGGAAGTCTAGGTGATATACCGGGACTTTATCTAAACTCTTCTTGACTTGCCTCACCACCACGGAGCATCACCAGATACTTTAGACTCAAGTTTTTCTTGCCCTTGACATCGAAGCTCTTATACCCTCTTGCTCTATTCGAAACTCCCGTTGTTCAGATGCCCGTATAGCTTTTTCTGTTTTAGTTGCGGAGTTTCTCTGACCAATACTCGTTCTTTCTCTTTCCTTTCCAGACACAAATTTTTGCCAGTCGTCTGGACGTTTGATAGGGAGCTCAAGGTACACTGGTGGCCAAAAGTTTGGACCAACCAGCAAAATCAAGAAAAAATGAATTTATACTAAAATATTTTACACCTATAACTCTTAAGTAAATATGAAACAATGTTCAAGGAAGAAACAAATTTATTTCTGCATCGTTGCTTTTTTATTACCTTAAATCAAAATAAAACTGGCCAAAAGTTTGGACCAACGTCACAAACATGCAAATAATTTGCATATTACAAGTCATCGTGTTGTGTGGTGAGCACTAAAACCATATTATGTATTGTACAATGTTAACTGAAGGACAAGGAGAGCGAATTAGAAATTTTAACAAGCAATTTACAAACTTCAGAAAAGTTGCTGAAATCTCTCGTGTGAGCTATAAATCTTTATCAGAATTGTTAAAAATGTTAATTGGAAAATAGGACGACCTTGTGCACTGACTCGAAGAGACAAATCAAGAATTAAGAGACATGTTAGACATGATATTACATCTGGGCATGTAGTCAACATCACACAAGTCAAACTTAATCTGCAACTTGCTGCCTCAAGAAGAACAATTCGCAGCGAACTACGTGCTCAAAACTTTTCCTATGAAATTATACCCAAAAAGTTGCCACTAACACAGAAACACATGCAGGAGAGACTGGAGTTTGCTAAGACACATCTGCGTGAAAACACAGACTTCAAATTCGTTGTGTTTTCTGATGAAAAACGAATCAGTTTGGATGGTCCTGATAATATAGCTTCTTATGAAGAGCATCGTGATAAAGAAACACTTGTTCCATTGCGAATTAAGCGGTAAATGGGTGATAGTGGAGTGATGATTCTGGGTGCCATTGGAAGCAACGGAAAGTTGAAGATTCACATTATAGATGGACATTGCACAACAGCTCAATATAAAGATGATCTTCACAATGTGTTCATCCCTTTGTGCAAAGTCTAGTTTAAGCAAAAACCATGGATTTAACAACAGGATAGTCCTGCAATCTATACTGCACGAGTTGTGAAAGCCTATTTTGAGAGCAACAAATTTCCACTTTTGCTTGGACTGCTCGAAATCGAGATGTCAATATTATTGAGAATGTGTGGCATCTCACGGAACAAAAAATTTACCAAAACACTCAGTACAAATCTCGAGAACTACTAATAGCAGCCATTCAGAAAGCTGTTAAGCCAAATGTTATTAAAAGCTTATTTAATTCGGGTCGTTTGTCAAATATTGTAGAGTCAAAATGATCTCAAATATCAAAATAATTCATTAGTTAATGATGTAATACTTTTTTCCCTTTATGTTATACAAATGTGGTCCAAATTTTTGGCCAGTCTTATTTTGATTTTAGGTAATAAGAAACCAACAACGCAGAAATAAATTTGTTTCTTCCCTGAATATTGTTTCATATTTACTTGGGTTGTAGGTGTAAAACAGTTTTCGTATAAATTCAGTTTTTCTTAACATTGCTGGTTGGTCCAAACTTTTGGCCACCAGTGTAGATACGCGTGACTCCTTTGCCTCATCAATAGACGCTGCCTTATTAATGTTCTGTCACTGCATCATCATTTTATGCTCATTATTAATAATTCTTGGAAACGAACGTTCAATCATCGCATTATCAGCATCTCAGTTTCCAAAATATACACATTCCCACAGAATATAGTCAAAATGTATTTTTATGAAATATTTGGATCTGATGTGCTACCAAATAAACTAGGTGATAACCTCGGCAGGGCTCCTATTCCTCCGCAACGGTTTCCATACCTTGTTGAATCCATGCCAGCATGTATTCAGGCAGTTCTCGCTGGTAAAGGAGGCGCAACACGCTATTAGCGGGGTGTCTCTAATAAATTGGTCGTTCAGTGTATATACTAGCACCCGGCGGTGCCCGGGATAATTGCAGCTGTAGGTAAACAGAACAACCTCAAGAAGTTAAATAATAACTCAAAATTAGTTTTCAGCAATTCTTCAGTTTCCTGCAGTAGACTTTCCCGTTGTTCAGATGTTTCCAACACCCGGATAACTTTTTGTCTCTGACCCATACGTGTTCTTTTCTTCGGTGGCATTTCTTTAGATATGAATTAAAACGCATCTTTTGAACGATTAATAAACGCCAACATACAGTTTTCTTAATGATTTGAAGAGTCGTCTTGATGTATGCTTTGTTTCGGTTCTGTTGTAAACTGTCGCCCGAGACCAAAGGCGTCCTTATATACCCAACCGACTGGAAGAGAAAGGGGAAGCTGCTGTCGCGTTTGGAAGGTTCTACACTGTTCAAGAGCTCCAAACACACAAATAATCTGTGAAATTTTGTTAGGGAGCTAAGGGTGAGCTCTTGGCCTCCTCGAAAGGCAATGCCCTATGTATATCGTACTATTATACTCGTTTCCTGCTCATTGTTAATAATTCGTTTGTGTGATCTAGCAGTTCCCAATGTAACAGAACATTCTAGCATTTCATGTTCTTGAAAATATTGTTGCATTATCACCACATCCGTTTTCATGGCAACAATATTTCCCTGACGTTGATGTGGAAATACAAGGGGAGATCAAAAAGTAAGTTGCACTAACTCGCCGCAGGAGCGCGCTGTGTGTCGCAATCTTGGGCAAAGCGGAGAAAGGGACATTAACTGCGCAGATGTCGGATAGGACGGTTGCTGTGGTTTCCCGTCGTGTTTTGTGTGACTAGCGGGCTAAAAGCAATGGCGCGTCAACTGGATGTCCACTCCAAACTTGAGGTGCGAGCAGCAATCCGATTACTATGGGCCAAACAGGTGAATTGCACGGACATTCATCGTGAAATCACTGCACGATAACGCAACACCTCACAAGGCCCACCAAACGTGCAAACTGCTGCAGCGATTCAAGTGGGAGGTTTGGCAACATCCTCCATGCAGTCCCGACTTAGCGCCATGCGACTTTCATCTTTTCGGTAAGCTCAAAACGGAACTCGGTGGACAACGATTTCGAAACGATGAGGAGGTGAAAGCGGCTGTCACCGTGTGGTTACAAAACGCTGGAGGAGATTTCTATGCATCCGGAATCGAAAAGTTGGTTGATCGTTCGGATAAATGTTTAGGGTCTCTTGGGAACTATGTGGAAAAGTGAACCTACATTGTATGCTGCTATAGCCGTGTTGCTTTTGTATAGGTGGTGGAATAAATGGCCATACCGTGGAAGTGCAACTTACTTTTTGATCTCCCCTCGTATATGGCTACAATAACTTCGACGAAACAACTCTCTTCTTTTGTGGCAGTGGATGTACATGGTCGTTTGTGTACTCTCCAATCCCAACAATCTGAGTAAGGTTATTCACTACTTGGCAATCTATTGTTGCAATTGCACTATGCTCTAGATGTCTTGAAGCAAAACTTGGGCATTCATTACTTTGTGTGATCTAGCAGTTGCCATTTCTTCTGTTGACATGCTCACCATTTGCCCAGTTGTAGCCGTGTGCTGGCAAAAACTATAATACAGCACGAAGCAAAAGGACGCCTTCCTCTGTCGTCTTTCCTCTCTTTCTCAATAGTCTGGTAACTCTCCTTTATCTCCCGTTACTGCTAATTTTTAAAGATTTTCAAGATTTTCCCGTGGTTCACATTTATTGTATATTTCTTTGCCTGACAATGGTTACATACGACATCCATCCTTCCTATTAGAACTTTAGGGTGATTACAGTAATAGTATTCAGTGTTGTAATTAAATGCCCCTAATTTTAGATCAGAATGTCGATTCACCGCCCTTCCGTTCTATGTCGAACTCGTTGTACCAGAGACAAATGAAAGAAACAGACTGGCAGTCACCCCTCTAGTGGTACCTTCGCGCCGCCATATTGGGATTGGCAAGAAACAGCTAATCTCCCGAGGCAATGCATGTGAATCAATCGGTTTGGTATTAATGTCCTTTTCAACTTCTATGGTCATTTCAGGACAGGGTTATAGGGGCGGCAAATTTTGCTTCGCATGACTACATGGGACCAACATCTTTACTTTCCTTCCGAAGGAAGTGCGTGATCTCAGGATTTTCTCCCTGAACCCGCGTCCTCGGGCATCAGAGGCGATCATGCAACCACTGAACTACCAAGGTCGATGTGAAACAATCGCAAACAATTGCTTATTACAATATGTGGATTAATAAATTGATTATTTTATTGAACTGAGAATTATTTCTTCCTTTTCTTTTAATTTAAAATTTTAAAATATTTGTCTTTTAAAAATTCGTTAGGCATTGAATCAGCTATTTGGAGTCATTAAAAGTATACGTTATCATTAGTTAATGCAATAAAGTTTTTTTAAAAAAATCAGAAAACAGGTTATACTTACTAATACTTCCAGAAATCATCTACAAAAACAGCTGAAATTACACTGAGAATATATGCCGCCTTAGGTTTTTGCCAATCGTAACATGGCGAATGCTGCACTTCCGCTGGCACCAGTAGCGCTCACCGAAATGAATAGGGCACTGTCATTCTCTTTCTTTCATTTGTCTCTGCGCTGTACACGCAGCTCTCTTTCCTCCGAAGTTTCCCTTGAATCTCCCAGCATATGATTGAGTTGTATATCATGACAGCCCTTCGAACTGCGACAATTTCAATGTCGACACATACAGGGTGGCCTAGATTAATATATACAATTTTTGACAAGGCCGTATGCCTTAAGTATTTTAATACCTGCATGTAACTAAGGTGGAATACATTGTCAAAGGATCGAAGAAGAGAGTCACACTCTGTTTTCCATGGAGTGGTCCACCATGCGGCCCTCCATGGCGATGCAAGCTTCCAGTCGCAACTTCACGTTATCACAGGCCTTCTTGCACATGTCTAGGGGAATTTTGCGAAATTCCTCCGTTATTGCTTCCCGAAGCTCTGGAATGTTATGGATCCTATGGCGGTAGACCTTGTCCTTGAGATATCACCATAACCAAAAATCGAGTGGGGTCAAATCGGGTGATCTGGGGGGCCACTCAACTGGACCGCGTCTGCCGATCCACCGACATGGAAATGTTTGATCCAACCAACTCCGCACAGTGAGAGCATAATGCGGTGGTGCCCCATCCTGCTGCCACCACATGGTGTCAAAAGCATCGCGTTGCGTCAATAGGGGATACACAGTGTTCACCAGAAGGTCACGGTAGCTGTCTCCTGTGACTGTGTCCTCAAAGAAAAACGGGCCGAGCAGTCCATCGTAACTTACGCCGGCCCACACCATGACACCAGGGCTCTGGTTGTCTACCTCCAATTCAATGTGTGGATTGGTTGCACGCCAATACACGCAGTTGTGGCGGTTCACATATCCTGAGACGTGAAATTTTGCCTCATCGCTCCATTCCACATGGCGTGCTAACTCAGGATCGTCCTCCAGCATTGCAAGCCAAGTTTCGGCAAACTCCAATCGCCTGTCGGGATCATCTTCGAGCAAGTGATTTGTTAAGCGAGGATGATATGGCCTCAGTTTCATATCCTTCAGGATTCTTTGAATACTCGTACGAGAACTGTCTAACCGAGCAGATAGCCGCCTTTGCGACTTGTCCTTTTCTTGAGAACTGGCCAACTCATTTTGCAGGCGCACTTTGTTGGCGTCAATAACAACGGTCTTGGGTCTACTGCGTTTACGCTCTTCAACGCTGTCAGTTTCATCAAACTTCTTGTTTACGTTCTTGATCGTTATCAACGAAGGTCCGGCTGTCCCAAACTTAGCTGCCATACAACGTTTCACTTCTGAGTAATTGTTGGTCGCTGAGTACAACCTCACACAATCTACCTTCTCTTCCAGACTCAATCGGTGCGCCGCCATCTTGATATGGACGGTTCCTCATGATTCGCGCCTTTTTCGCATCCCCTTGCTCACATAATGTGCGCAATTTGAATTGCGTCAGACGCGCGTGACGCGCACACGGCGCTTTCAAAGATTGTGTATATTAATCTGGGCCACCCTGTATATTAAACGATAAAAAAATGTTATACTTTTACAAATAATTTAAAATTTTCTTGTTTTCTCTTTCGTTGTTCATTAAATTTTCAATGCTGTTTTTATGTTCGTGCTATTTTGTTTTTTTTTTGGAAATTATAGACAGGACCTGCAAAGCTGAATGGGTGCCACAAACAAACGGAAAAGAGGACGATTTGTGGCGCCCGCCAGCAATGCATACCTTGAAGGCCCGTTCCCGCCCTCTCTGATTATAAATTCTTCGCTTATTGCATTAGGCTAATATTTTTTCATAAGTTATTAATTTTCTAATTCGAGCACCCAAAATATCCTGGAATTAGCACTTTTTCACGAACATTAATGTTTCTTTGTACATTTTTCTTACTACAGAATATGTTGGAAAGGGAGGAGAGGAAAAAATTATAAACTTAATTTACTTTCTGGCCTTGGGGTATCGCTGCTTCCATGACGATCTAAGAGAACAGTAAACAAACATTTAGTATCACACAATTACTTAAAACTAATAGTAAAAGAAATTCTCTAAAGAAGATGAAGTGTATAAACGAGCCATTCACGTCAATCGATACCAGAAAAAAATAATCGGAAAGGAAAATTTTTAAGTTTGAGAAAATATTAAATTTTGAATTTTTACTTCTTTAAAGTAGTCTTATGTTTAACCGGAACTCTTTTCTAGAATTCGTTTTTTTGTTCTTCTTATAAGCTTATAACGTTCAAACAGATTTCAATGAAACAAAAGATAAGGTCCAGTGAATGCAACCTTTAGATTGTTCAAAATGGAAAAGGAAACGTATTTTTTAACAATGAAGTGACTCGGTGTTAAAATGACTGAAAATAAGTTTCAAAATGTCAAACCTATCATTGGGGAAGCTTCAGGCGTGGCCTTAACTTCGACTTCTAAACTATCTTCTCATTTATTGAGTTAAATTAAATTTAATATCGTTAACAACTGACAATATTCATGAAGATATTTTATTGGATTAATTGTAAAGTGTAGTCTTACTTAGAGCCGGTTCATTTGGGTCTTTCCTTACAGGGATTGCTATAGAAAAGAAGATAAAAATGTAATAGTTCGTTTAAATAGCTCATTAAGGTCATTCATTAGTAGATAGATAGATAGAATGATTCAATAGGTAGTTAATTCACATAGTTTGTTTTATCAGTTTGTGTAACAGCAATGAACGTTGACATAAGGAAAGACTCTTCATGAAAGGCGATTTTTCATGAGGAGACTAGATGAAGTAAACCTCATACTTCAAATACCTAGTGACCCACCATTCTATTATTATCGCACAATATAATTCAAAGTCATAATCAGTTTAATGTGTATATTATTTCATTCAAAATTTCCCATTTACAATTAATATATGGTGAATGCAAAAACACTCCTTGATTACAAGTAGTTATAAAATCAAAACTTTTGGAATATTCGTCGACACTATGGCTACAGCTGCATCAACATTTAGTTAGCAAAAATCTGAGTGAAATATTGCATCAGTCATTAAATTACGTCATTAAATTATGTCAACATACGGCATGTGATATGTCATTCGATTAGAAACGTAATGAGAAACGTAAGAAGAAGAGGTATTTTTCATTTTGTAAATATTACGTTCGAGAAAATTAATTCTTGAAAAAAAATGAGGGTAAAAAATAGACGAACTCAGGGCTTCCGCTACTTTCTTATACCTTTTCCTAATAATTTCTTGTTATTGATGTGATGAAATCCTTGAAAATTATTCTGAGGAAAACCATATGATTGAAGAGTATCCCTAATATATTTGGAGGAAATTGTTATGGAAATGATGAATCTTATAGAAATAATTAAAGAAGACCTATTTCAACACATCAATAATATAATTTGTAAAGCGATAGTTTTCTTTGAATCGTTATTTCTACAAGAATCGTCATTAATATAACAATTTCCCATAGTGAATTTCCAGAAGTTCAATTCAGTACCTCCAAATTTCTTCGTGATATTCTTCAATCATATGGGTTTCTCAAAAACTTATTTTCAAATTTTCCCTTCAGAATAATCCACAAGAAAATCGTCACATCAATAATAATTTGCACAACAATTGGTGAACCTTTTCATATTATTATTAAATCATTTTATTTATTTAATAATAATTATTATAAAGAAGGATTTATTAACTTGATTATGAACAAATCTGCTTCCTTACATGAGTTTATTTCATGAGCGATATCTGTGCGACCTATTTCTCTGAGCTTCGCATCCAACATGGCCATCCAATTTTCATCGGGTTTTGCTTTTTCCCACCATTTCTCCAGCATTTCTACATAGAGCTCGGTCTCTCCTTTGAAATGCATGACGTTCTCCTTCTGCATCTTGTTCAGGTCGTTGCCAGTGAAACCTAGCGCTCGGCCCAGGGGTCTCCAATCGCAGGGCTGAAGAGCGTTAGCAATTTCGCTGAACACTTTATCTAATATTCATAATTCAATTTTTGATCTTAAAACATTGAAGTAAAAAACTTATTAATAGTAAATTCAGAATACGAACGATTGCTTCTTTAATTCTTAGTCATTTGTAAACTTAAGAAAAGGTTTTTAAACAATGCTGAAAAAAGGCTTACTTCTTGAGGCTCCACCAATTCTTTTTTCCGTGCTATCTACTAGTATAATAAAATAGAAATAAAACTATTTTTAATTTATATAAACATGAGCTTTAAAATGTTTTATCTGTAATAATAGAACTTGACTGTAATTCTAAACATTATAAATATTTAGGATAAACTCGTTTTCACGCAAAATATTTCCTTCGTTTTTTAAGATCTTTCTATTTTACTACTACATGTTCTTCCAATCTATCAGTACAGGAGTATTTTTTCTAAAAAAAAAAATACTCATCCGAACATATGTTTCTTTCGTATAGTTCATTTTTCCCCAAATTTTTAATTTCCCCAAGTTAAATATCAAATAACAAGCTCTCCTGAACTAAATTTATAAATGTTTATTAATTTGAATTGGTTAAAAGTTATGTATTCAGCAACAAGAAGTTAATTGGTTTCATCGAGAATAAAAGACTTACCCATTTCCATTTTTTGCGCTGCCATTTGTTAGGAAATTTTCTGCCTAAATGAATTTTATAAAAATATAACTGTAATATACAGTAAGTATTGATGGTGCTTGTATCTTTAATGCCTGCTTCTAAGTGATCACATTGGAAGGGAGGGGGTTCTCTCTTATTTGTTCTCTTCTTAATAAAATAATGGCCAAAAACTAATTCATAATTTTAAAAAAATGACTAACACTTTTCACTAATTTTTCAGGAAAAAGACAGTTTACAACTGGTTTTAACATGTAGGTTTCGTTACTAGTGATCACGTATTACTTTAGTTTTTAATATTTCATTTAATTTAAAGTGACTTTAACAAGATTTTGTTCATAGGAATAAACTTGGATTATTTTAATAAATCTAATAAGCTTTATTTGATTTTAATTTGAAATTTTTTGTGTGCTTATTGTAAATTCTGCTTCAGCTATAAAAACAAATCTAAAATTAATTATTCCATAAGCAAAAGAATAATAATTTAAAGCAAAAAAAACCAAAAAAAAACCAACCTGACGGACAAGCGGAGATGATTTAAATTTAGGTGTGCTTGCGTGTACATTAAACTTTTAAATACAATAAAGCGATGAAAATTATCCGTTTTATAGAAAATTTTCTTCAGTTCTTTCTCTCTCTTCAAACTTCCTTTGTTTTGCTGATTATATATTATTTTTCTCGATTTAATTATTATTTTAAAATAATTTAAATATTATTTTTTACTAATCTTTTTTACTAACTAACACCACCAGCACTTTACAAGCTTGCTTACCAGTGCTGGCTTTGTCTACATTTGTATTTGAATTGAAATAAATTGAAAATTGAAATTGAATTGAGATTATCCTGGAAAGCATAAACGGTAGGTTTAGAAAAAGCGAAGCTATAAAAATTCTAAAGTTGTTAAATATTTCTGAAATAATTTATAATTACAAAAAAGAATGCGTTATTTCCTAGCCTCATTGTTTACTATCATCTGTTGAAAGCAACACAATGCCCGATAAAGTTTCAACCCCGTTGCATTGAAATATTAATTGATCTTTCTGGAGTATACCAGAATTTATGCAGTTGTCGACAACGCATAGACACATTAGTGGAAATGACTATCATTTACCTTTGTTCCATGAAATTAAACACTCTGCGACTTCTGCTCAGCGCTTAGCACTTATTAATTTTGGTATAAATTTGAAAAATACTCAGATTAGTCTCTTCTTTATAATTAAATAAATTAAATATGAGGTGAATCCACATTTGTAGAAACGCTTCTTAATTTGTTGCTTAACCAAGGATCAGAGAAAGAATTTCCTTTATACA
>JAHWFO010087799.1:0-13846 GCA_023313115.1 Rhysida immarginata | reverse complement strand
GGCACTCAAGCCCCTCCACCACGTCAAGGTAGTGCCCACGGAGGGGTCATGGTTATGGCAAGGCACATTAATGAGAAATGTCTCATGACCAACAATGCAAGGAAAAGTTTGTGCAAAATAGATATGTTTCAATTTGTAATAATGCATAGAATTCCCGTTATTCAGGCTTTTCTTAGAAAAGAGAGTTGTTAGTACTTAACAGTTTCTTGAAAATCTTTAAGAATGATCAGTAACTGGAGATAATGCAGAATTAGCAGATTATTAAGAAAGAGTGCAAAGACGACAGAGGAAGCACTCCTTTAGCTCCGTGCTGTATTGAGCAAATTTTAAGCAAGTAAATAGAAGAATAAGCGACTGCTAGACTACACACAGTGATGAATGGCCAAGTTTTCTTTCAAGACATTGAGAGAAGAGTCGGAATTGCAACAATATCAAGTGTATATCTAAATTAAGAAATTATTTGAGAGGTCTATCCATTTTGAGCCTTTATAATTTTTTTTTCGAATTTTCATTAAGAATTTTTACCGTATTAATTTTAAGCGTTTTTCTGTGTTTATTTGTAAGATATTGCAAAATTTAATCCAAAAAAAAGGTCTGTACCACGCCGGGGTTATCACCTTGCTTATTTGGTAGCACATCAGATCCAAACATTTCATAACAATACATTTTGACTATATTCTGTGGGAATGTGTATATTTTGGAAACTGAGATGTTGATAATGCGGTAATTGAACGTTCGTTTCCGAAAACTATTAATACTATGCATAAAATGATGATGCAATTAAAATATATAAATAAGGCAGCGTCTATTGATGAGGCAAAGGAGTCACGCGTGTCTCCCTTGAGCTCCCTATCAAACGTCCAGACGACTGGCAAAAATTTATGTGCCTGGAAAAGAAAGAGAAAGAACGAGTGTTGGTCAGAGAAATTCTGCAACTAAAACAGAAAAAGCTATACGGGCATTTGAAACATCTGAACAACTGGAGTTTCGAATAAAGCAAGAGCTTCTACGTCAAGAGCAAGAAAAACTTGATTCTAAAGTATCTGGTGATGCTCCGCAATGATGAGGCAAGTCAGGAAAAGTTAGATAAAGTCCCGGTATATCAAATACAATTCCTGTTTTTCGTATTTTTCGTAGAATGGATAGTCCCTTTGCTCTCTATTTTATTGATTGAGTTATTATTTAAACAACTGGAAGTTATAATTTAATTTTTTGAGATTGTTCTGTTTACCTACAAGTAGAATTATCCCGGGCAACGCCGGGTACGTCTGCTAATGCTTTATATTTGTTGATATTATTGTTAAATTGTTTATTCTCTAGAGTGTCCATCCTGATTCTCTTGCCTCTAATTCATCACATCTTGCAATAAATAACTCCCTTTGTTCATCCCAATAGTTTTCTAGATCACCTGCTTCTCTTAAAATTACATTTGACAACCAAAACTTACGAGTCATCTTACTCATCTCATACTTGTCACCTTCTATCTTAAACTCACACTCTATTTCTAGATTAACTTTAATATTCTTATGAAGATTCAAAGTATTTTCGATAATATTGATTGCTTTTTCTTTTATCTTGATTATTATGCTGGTATGTTAATTGTATGCCTTTAAAGGCAACTTCAACCAATGCAAAATGGGGTTCTGGATTATGACGTGCTTTGTGTAATGTCATTAGAGTTTCTTTGATGTATTTATCGCATATCTCACATTTATTCTTCGTTACACTTTTCTTCTTTGGTTTGGTAAATATTTCATCGTCAAATAGAAATATTTCTGCAATTTACATGTTTTTCCATTTCTTTTTTGTTTTTCTTTAATTAACTTTAATAATTTCTTTTATTAGATCAGTTTTTCTATATCTTTTGATATATTAAATATCTAATGACCTCGCAATGATATATATTTCTGGTAAACGAAGTTGATTTAATCGTTTCTGTATTATCTGTTCACAGTCCATTAATAGAGATAAAAATCTAAGAAGCAATTTATGGTTAATAAAAAAACTTCAATAATCTGTAGAGTCCTGGCTCTTTTCAGGGTAACACTTTGTTAATCGCCAGAGAATTATATCATGAGTTGCTGGCTTTGCTAATGCATAAGTAAGTTATTCTCGTGTAATGTTGTTTTTAAATGTCTTATACGATTTGGTAGAACATAGTATCTGCCACATTCACATAATAATCGCTCACAATTAATTGCTTTTTTTTTGCATTCTTTACATGTTTATTCATATTTATTCTTGTAAATATAAAATCAAATGGATGTTTAAATTCTAAGCAAACAGAATAGCGTGACAATGATTCTTGATCAAGGATGTTTAAATCCTCCATTCATTAGTTATTTAATCTTTAAAAGATATCTTCATTATACCAAGTCTAGATAAAGCTAAAATTTTGTTTTGATACTGCTAAATTGTTCCTTCTTATTTTTAAATATTATCCTTTCAAAATTTTTTTTGCTGTATTTTCTAAATTAGAGAGATTTTTCATTCTGTTCTTGAATGCATTTTCTGAATCGTGTTTTAAAATTTTCTTCAGAAATTAATTTTAAACACTTTTTAAATTTTTATGATTTCACAGCATTAGAATGTTATGTTTAGGATTCATGATGCATTTTTGTGGTATTACATAAATTAATAAAATGATAAAAACTATAACGATAATAAAAATTAGAACAAAAATGATTATTTTAATCTTGTTTATTTTTTTAGAGAGACTTATCTTATTTTGAAGTTTTGGATATACTTTATTAAATTCTTCTAAATTTTTAAATAAACGAAATTGATTATCCATTTAGTTATCTAATTTTTCATTTAAAGCCTTCATATTTTTGTGTGTTTTTCAAATATTTTTGATATTCTTCTCTTTGCCTCATCTATATTGGAGGGCATTACGACTGTTTTATTCCTTAATTCTGTTATATTAAATTGTCTAGCTTATATTCTAACTCGCCTATTTTATTATTAGCAACTTCTAATTCACAATTGGTCTTAATGGGTTCCTCAAGAAAAAAAATTAACAGCTTTCTTTGAAATATATTTAAGTACTACTTCTTGCTTAAACCCAGGTATCTTCGTTCCTTCCTCTAATTTATCTACGTGAGAAATAATAGGTTTAATCTCTTCTCTCCGGTTTCATCATTGGGAATGTACGTAGTAAGCTCCATTTAACTCTAATATGTTTTCTTATTTCCATTCAGAAGATATTTAGAGAACATTACAGTAAATTTTGTTTAAAAATGCTCTGAAACGTTCTCTTAAAACGAGTAATAATGGTCGTAAAATGATCTTCAGATGGGATTTATGAAATATTTTGATCTTAAACTGTTAAAATTGTTGTAACATAACGAGTAATAGGGCGTTCCCAGAATTATTTCGTCTGTTGCATTATACCGTTCTCAAATTGTATGTAATTACATGGTATTGTTCTGAAATTTTCTCAAGACTCATGTTTAGTCACTTATATGGATGCTCCCATTTGTGCTCTTTTTGCTCTCAAAATGCAATTATATGATGTTTAGGAAATACTTTGTTCTGAAATTTTATTTTAAAGAAGTAATTTTATTTTTCTCTTTTGTTCTCAAAATGCCTACATATACTCTGAGGCAAAAAAGAAGCTGTAATACTCTGAGGCATACATCAAATTATGTTTTTGTAATATAATGATTTTAAATGTTATTTTAATATAGTAGTAATATGAATGTTCCCACTGTTCTTATTTTTAATCCTGGTTTAGCTCACAAAAGTTATTTAAAGCATTCTTTATTAATTCATCAGCTTCATCATCTGGATTAACACCTCGAAGTGGTTTCTTTTTATTTAAGTCAGTTAAGTATGATTTCATGTCTCTTTCAACTTTAGATTTTGACTTTTATTTCTTTTTATCTATTGTTTTCATTTGTTCCCGTTTCTTCTGTTTTGTTCCTATTTGTTCTGGACGTATAAGTATTTTTAATGCCATTTATTCGCGTTAGGTTAGGTTAGCTTGATATTAAACATTTAAACAATTATTATAAACAATATTGGTGAAGAAGTACATCTTCTTCGGTGTTCTTCGGCCGACAGTTCGCGCATGAGCACCATATTGAATGGTCAGCAGAGACCACAGCCCATTTTAAAAAGACGGTGTAGTTTTTACTTCATGTATAAAATTAATTTTTATATTATTAATTTTTTGTCCATGTATATAATTTTTTTAAGGAGTTTCATTTATTTTCTGGCTTGATATACAGGGTGTATCAAGTTCGATGGTCATAAAGTACCTAGCGTGATCCTTTGCATGATTACAAACTTAAAGTTCCTTATCAAAAATGTCGAAAACTTAAAATTTAAATTGCGTCGTTACGTCATTTATGAACTTTCCGCACCAGCAGTTCATTAAATTCAAAGGGGCGATTACAATTAAATCGGCGGCAATTGTTGAGATTAAATGACGTTTTCGACAGGTTTTCAGCAAACTTCGCGTGATGTTTAGACCCTTAACATTTGAGTTTTGAACATTTTGCATAAGGAACTTTAAGTTTGTAATCATGCAAAGGATCACGCTAGGTACTTTATGACCATCGAACCTGATACATCCTATATTTTACTTTATTCGTTCAATAAATTTAATTGCAATTATTTCATTTACCATAACCACGGTCTTTCAATCTAACCAACATTTAGATGTTTACATTTAACATATTTCATCTTTTTACATTTAAATAGGGTATGTTTTTATACACATTTATTTTTTATATACATTTTTATATACATGTTTATTTTTACATTTATATATGTATGAATAGTTTTCTAAAGTGACTTTCTGAACTTGGGTTTAATTCTGGGTTTATTTTTTCCATCTGGTTTTTTCTGGGTTTTTCCTGGGTTTTTTCATCTAGGTTTTTCCTGGGTTTTTTTCATCTAGGTTTTTCCTAGTTGTTTTTTTTTCATCTAGGTTTTGTCGCTGGGATAGGGAAAAAAAACTAGATCTGGGTGGAAAAACCCAGGTCTGGCATCGCTTGTGTGGGTTAGGCTTATATAAAGTCAAAAATATAAAGTTAAAAAAACCGTCATAATGTTCGGCGTGCTGGTCTAATTTACACAAAGTACATAAGGTCCAAATTACACAACACGCCAACAATTCTAATATCAAAAATGGCGGCCAACCTTCAAAACCTTTCCAACTAAAACCATGCTTATTAACAAGTACATACACCCCTTTTCTTTAACCCATCCCTGATACATACTAGCACTGATATTTATAGTTACATACACGTTTATTGGGGTGCCGTGGGCTAGGGGCCTTCACAGAGCAAGCCAGCTCTGAAAGTTAAGCTCCGCCTAGCATGGCTAGTAACTGGATGGTTGACCCAATTCAGTGAAGAGAGTTCTTACTCCTCCCCCCGTGCTTCAGAGGGCACGTTAAGCCGTCGGTCCCGGATGCTACGACCGCCACCTTGTAGCATTCGTCAAAAGCTGGCAGAAGCTCAGTCAGCTTGGGAGATTAGACCAAATACCCCCCCGCCCTGTGGTGGGAGAGACCTATGTCCTGCAGTGGATAAATATAGGCTGAGTATTTATCCTTTTTTTACACGTTTATTATCTTACCTCAAAGTAACATGAGACCGTACCAAAAGAGAAAATTTGATATATTTTCAGCAATAACTCAAGCAATACAGTCCGTGTTTTTCATACGCTTTTTTTTAAGAGCTATGATCATTTTTCAATCAGCAGAGTGGCGCCATCTAACGTGCAATTGTGCAAAATAAGGCTTGTTCTATTTACACGACGGTCCAAATTATACGGGACTCCCTTAAACGATAATTGTTGCTGGATATATATTTGATGGATTGTTAATATTCTAAGATGTTTAAAGTACTGAGTTACCGAATTTGAGTTTGGGAGTTTTAATAATATTCTAAGAAACCTTTTTTAAAGGCGGAGGATTCTGGTTAAATTGGAGTTAGATATTGAGCCCCAGAATTGAATTCCATAGCATAGCGATGGCTGAATTAGCGTGATATAAAGTAACAATAATATTTCGGTGGGGAGATATGATGTTGGGAAATATTCCTATTATTTACTGAAAGTTTCAGATAGTTCATTTATATGATTGTTCCAAGAAAGATCGCGTGATACGTGTAACCCTAAGTATTTGAAAGAATTTATGCCAGATATAGGGTCTGAGTTAAAGTGAATAAGCAACTCATGTGGGTCGAATTATTGTTTTTTTTTGTGTAAAGATCATGTATTTAATTTTATTAATGTTAAGGGATAACTGATTTATTTATATCCAGTTGCTTAAACTAGATAATGAACAGTTGATAGCGTTTTGGAGAATTGTAATCGAGACATCTGAGTAAGAAAGGGCTACATTGTCGGCATAAAGGATTGTAAAAGTAGGTTTGAGTGTGAGCGCCAGGTCGTTTATAAAAAGGTTAAAAAGTAGCGGGGATAATATGGAGCTTTGAGGTACTCCGTGGTTGCGGCTTAGAGTTGAGGAAGTTTTATTACCAATGGTTAATGTATATTTTCGATCGGATAGAAATTCTACTAGGTAACCACAAAAGTTCTTGCCGTTTTTAATTTCGGAAAACAAAATGATGTATACAAAAAGTAGCGTATCGCTATTCCCCAAGGTAATCCCCATTGGCATTTAGCACCCCGTTGATCAATCCCCTGGCTGTAAAAATTGTCGGTCTTGGACTCAAAGAAGTCCGTGAGTGCCTTTCGCAAGCCTGTATCATTTGTGCAGAATTTTCCACGAAGATGGTTGTCCAGAGAATATAAAAGATGATAATCCGTTGGAGCAAGATCTGGTGAGTAAGGTGGATGACACAAAGTTTCCCAGCCAAGCTGCTCTATGATTTCCCTGGCCACCCGCGCCACATGTGGCGAGGCATTGTCATGAAGGAAGATTACCCCTTTGCGATTCACCAATGGTCTCCTTTTGCTGCATTGCCTGTTGCACACTTTCCAACTGCTGGCACTACAGGTGATAGGCCAGTTGATAGCAGCTCGTAGTGAACCATTTGGAGTCTAGTCCATCAGACACGCTAGACTACGGGGTTCATCAGAAATGGCAAATTCTTCCGATCTGAATTTCTGGAACCAATGCCTTGCGGTGCGTTCATTCACAGCATCATCCTCCCACGCAAGACACATTCGGCGACTTGATGCTGCTGCTGACAAGCCCACCTTGAAGTCATAAAGCAAACAACACCTAATCATCTCCTTCGATACCTCCATTTGTCTTCACTTCTGCACGAGATGTGATTGATGTGAATGCCCAACAGCCCTGAATACAGGCTAACCTTCCTGCTCCCCCTGACAGATTTTGGAACACGCAGTACACTCATTTGCATATCTTGGATGTTGTAGAAATTAGTAAGTTTGTTTATTAAAAGATATAGCGGGATAGAATCGAAGGCCTTTGAGAAATCCAAAAATATAGAAAATACTAATTTGTTATCCGCTATATTCATAGTTATGTATTCAAACAGTTCATAACAAGCAATATCTATGCCGTATTTTGGCGAGAATCCATGTTGGCGCTGGAAAAATTATACTATAGTTGATTACATAGTTAGGTAAACGAATAAAATAAAGTTTCTCTAAGATTTTTGATAAAACAAGAACAATCGAGATCGGTCTGTAGTTACCATATTCTAACGAAGTACCTTTTTGAATACTGGGAAAACCTTGGTCTGAGGCAGGCATTTGGGAAAGGTTCCATTAGCTATGGAGATATTGAAAATGTGAGTAAGGGGAAAGAGTAAACTAGAGGAGACAGTAATTATAATATCTGCTCGAAATCCTAAAGGATCAGTAATGGTAGAGGGTTTTAGCTGATGTATAATTTTTGCTATTTCTTCTGGAGAGCCTGAATAGATACATGTGATAAATAAAGGAGTTATAGGAAGCGCTATAAAAGAGTAATGTAGTTCAGAGTTGGGCGTATTGGGCGGAGGAGGTAGTAAAGTTTCTAAAAACTCCGTTATTGAGGCGGAATTAATGTCAGAAGGGTTGGAGAACGGTATATAAGATGGGGAAAGACCATGTATTAGCTGTTGTCACAACTTTTTTTTAATAGCAGAGTGATTAATTAATGATGTGCACAGAGAAAGAAGGGACGGGAGACGAAAATGGATTATTTATACTTTAATGGGCATAAACAATTTTAACAATTGCCGATTCGTTAAAGTAAATCAGAAATTTAGAATCATCATAATAACAATCTCGTAAATTACTGATGATAATAAATATGTCTTCAAATCTGAGAGTCCGACTCGAGTTTGATGGGGCTACTTCATCTGGCACCGCAACGATCGGAGAGGACAGCGTCTGGGGCAGTATGCAGGTAAGAGCCGTGGCTTCTGCGTAGATGGCTGTCTGGGACCTCGGAGAAACTAGTGGCGATGACAGGCAGATGACTACGATCACCGTAAAACTTGCAAAACGGCGACCTCTTAAGATTTGGCAGCTCGGAGGAGATAACTAAATATAGTGAAGGAGAAACACAAATATTAGTCAATATGTCAAGTCTAAGTAATACAAGTTAATGAGGGTATATTTAGTAAATAAAAATACTCGAACCACTGAACGCTGCGTAGCCTACCGAGCGCGGTAGGCCGAACAGGGCCCTGTCGACGCTACCGGCCGCGGATGATTGGTTGGTTTGTTTGGTATTAACGTCCTTTTCAACTGCCATGGTCATTTCAGGACGGCGTTATAGGGGCCGCAAATTTTGCCTCGCAAGGGTTCTTTAACGTGCAGCCGGCAAACGACTACACGGGACCGGCCGCGGATGAGAAGATGCACGAACGTCGTCGGTCCTTTGGATCCTCCGAACGCGATGAATGAATAATACCCCATTCGCACTACACATTTCAATCTAGCTCCACTTCTCAATCGGGTTTGAAATGTGCAATGCGAACGCATCTAGCTCAACTTAAGCTAGATTGAAACTCCTAGAACTGGATTGAGACGTCGAGCTAGCTTGGCCGCGTTGCATTCTGGGACTAAAATACGAGAAAAACATGGAGGACTGTTCAAACAGTTTCAAATAGTGACGATAAAAAAAAGAAAAACTTGAAGTGACGATGCCAAACGTCCATCCAAAATCGTTTGTGGCAGAAACATATAGACAACTTAAGAAGAACAAAAAGAAACAAGTCGGTCTACGAGAGGATAGCGGCAGCGATGAATGATTACCGGCTCTATCGAACATGGGACACGTTCAGCAAAAAATTAAAAATTTGACTTTTAAATATAGGCAAGACTTTAATAAATTATTCAATGAATACAATAAATTAGATTACATTAAATTAATGCAATTTCAAATTAGCATTAGTAGGACGGTACTATGTTAAAGAGTATGAAGTAGATTATTAAATTTCAGTAGTGACTTAGTAACTAGCTCAGGTTTTAGTTATACCTAGGCAACCGCACTACACATTTCAATTTAGCTCAACTTCTCAATCGGGTTTGAAATGTGCGGTGCGAACGCATCTAGCCCAACTTAAGCTACATTGAAACTCCTCGAACTGGATTGACTGGGGCTAGTAGTTTAAACTCGATCAAGATGTTGAGCTAGCTTGGCCGGGATGCATTCTGGGACTGGGAACACGAGCATGGCCATGGTCTTTAGATATAAAACAAAATATAGATATAGATGGTCATCCACAATGATGTGAATAAAAGATGGTCATCCATAATGAGGTTCTTTTATTCACATCATTGGTCATCCAGCCCCACTTAAAAATGAAGCTAAATTTTCTAGCTCCCACTAAAGTTTCTAGGGAACTCCTTTGAAAAATAGCGCTACATATACAATCGGACTAAAAACGCTTGCAGCACCGCCCTATCGTGAGCTAAAAAATTTTATTCATGATTTCCATGGTCTAGTATCGTTGTGAATATGAAATAAAGGATTGGTATAATACGATACGGATACTATTAACTTTATTGCCGACGCACGTTTCGGTATTATACCATTTTCAAGGCTCGCATAATAGTAACAAAATTAATTTTTCCGGTTTTACTATTATGCGAGCCTTGAAAATGGTATAACACCGAAACGTGCGTCGGCAATAAATTATCCGTTACGTGTAGTATCCGTAGCGTAGATCCATCCTTTAGAAATTTTAGTTTCATTTTCAGTTTCAATGCAGCCAGAATTATTGACATAATACTGCCGAAATTAATGTATTCTATAAAATTTTAAATAAATAATTGATAAACCGACTACTGAATGCATTACATAGCTCACTTTTAATTTTGGTCATCAACTAAATACAGAGATTGAATCAAAAGTAGTGGCCGATCACCGCGCAAACTTTTAAATGGGCACAAACAGGAACCACTCATTGCTAATCTTCAAAGGCCGGGCAGGTGGCCGAGAGGGCTAGGGCGTAGGCTTTCTAGTTCTCGAGTCCGCCTAGTCATGGGTTCGAATCCCAACCATGGCTGCGTACAGATATATCTTGGGCATGGATATTTGTGTTTGTCCGGGGCTGCGTACAGATATATCTTGTGTAAAAGGCGCAAAATGACCTTAGTAATCGACACGAAAAATTCTAATAAACCAACCAACCAACCTAATCTTCAAAGTAGAGTCCATCATGCTCGATGGTGTTCATCCGACGATCAGCCAGTTGGCGGATGCCCTCGCGAAACCACTCCTCCAGTTTCTGGGCGAAACAGTCATCACGGCGTCTTCAACCTCACTGACATTGGCGAAGCGCCGTCCACGCAATAGAATGGCGGCAATAGAAGGCTGGCAGATGATATAGGCGATATGGGTCTTTTTTTTTTAAATGCTGAGCAAACAGAATGTAAAGATTCACAATATTCTTCTCATTAAAATATTACAATAATGTATTTTAGATTTATTAAGCTAAACTGACTTTTTCAAGGAGAATTATTTTTTCTTACTAGATTTTAAATAGTTACACGATTGTAATATTTTAATGTGAAGACTGTGTGAATAAAATAACATATAGTGCATTTTTTACATTTTTTGGCTGAACATTAAAATTCATCCATCTCAGCTGTATCATCTGCCAGCCTTCTATTGCCGCCATTTTGTCTGAGTGAGCTGGCCTTGTCTACAGGAGGCCTTGCTATAGACCGTGATCTAAAGACGCAGATATATAATAAAGACAATGGCATGGCCAACTAGATTATAGAAGGCCTGTCCATTCGATGTTTTTCCGCAAATAGGTTTCTTATTTTTGCCACAATGGCGCTAAAACTCGTCCCCATGCATGAAAATAATGCGTTATTAATAGCCTTTATTTGATCTTAGTTAACAGTCATTTTTGCATTATTAATAAAAATTATTCTCAAAAATTTAATCAAAATTGAATTTTGAAAATTTGATGTATGTTCTTTTCAATGACATATTAAAGAACTTCATTGGTTTTTTAATATAAGTCATTGGTTCTTTTATATCACACCCACATCGTAACCATTCAATATGCTTTGTTCTTTCTTTTAATTATTATCCTGATGTTTGATCATCTTATTGATCTTTTATATGATTTTAGAATTACATATGCCTTTGAAAAAAAATTGATATTTCATTAAAAGTTTTTGAATTTGCATTTTATGATTAATTTTATAAATAAATAAATGCTTTTCTTTATTTAAGGAAATAAATGCTTTTCTTTCGTTCAATATTTATGTTCTCCTTTCATTTTTAATGACCCATTTTAAATTTAATAATGACCCGGTTTTGGAGCATTTTTTTTAAATGGTAGAAAAATGTTTTGGAATTTTCTTTTTAAATTGATTTAAATGGTGCAGGGGTTTCCGTGAAATTAGGTGTTAAGTTCTAGACATATTGACTGAGGGAAAGGGCAATAACGAACAAACATTCTTCAAAATATCATTATTTCAGTTATTTCACGCACAAAAAAAGACATGTGAGAGACACGGTAACATAAAACATGGAGGACGACGATGCAAATAGTGGCGCTGATAGCAGTGACAGTGACTTATTAACAAGCTCAGGTTTTAAATGGTACAGAGTCTGATAAAACTCGGTCAGGCTAGAATGTAGTGCGAACGGTTTGGCTTCAGCTGAGCTAGCCCGAATAAGCTAGCTCAACTTGATCTAGCCCAGCTGAGTGCGAATGGGGTATAAGCGTTACTGCCAATGGAGCTGATCGATGACTGCGAAGACTGGATGAGGCGAGGATCGAAGTCTCTTCAGCGAACTCCGAAGCTCGGAAACCTTGTGCCAGGGATCCTTGGAGATTACTCCACAAGCCATTTCATTCGGAGTGGAATGCCGTTCCTCGATAGTAGGCACATCTGCTAGGGTGCTTGGAGTCGTAATTTTTTCCTGAAGAATTATCAGAACTCGAATCGAATGCATTAGCTTCAGTCCAATCATAAAGTTCATAAGAATTATTGTAGCTTAATGATAAATTCTTATTGGCCTTCGTTGTAGCGGGAGAATATGCATCATACGTAAAACCTCGGCGACGCTCACTTGGTTTGGATCTACGTCTTAGCAATTGACGTACGGCGGCTTATGCTGTGAGGCGTCGAACGCACGGCGTGGCTTCGTCGGCCCGGCTCGTGGCTGCGATGGGTGAAACGTGCGAGTCTTTATTCTCGGTCCCGTTTCCATTGGCAAACCATGTTCTTTTAACGTATGGCTATAGCTAGATAGAGTGCGTTTATCATTTATGGCGAGACAATACTTATCAGAATAAATTAAATTGTCTTTACCGCCACTCTTTATCTTTGAAGCCAGCATTTCTTCCTGAAGGAGTAGACGAGCATGAAAGGTATCGTCGTGGAGGCGAGCGATGCATTGGCCTTTTTGCTCCTTTTCTTCCCTCCTTTTCAAGGCGATCTTTCTTCGTCTTGATTTGCATGTCCGTCTTCTCAGCGAATCCCGAGGCTCGCTTCCCGCTCGATCTCGAGACCCGTCGATTATCGTCGGCGGGTCTTGCTTCCTAGAAACTTGAAAGAATTCTTTTTTTTTTTTTACCTTCTTTCTTAATGTCGCCTTATTCGATCTTTTCCGCGATCGAATAAAAAGAGGTGACTGCTGGCTTATTGCTCTCTGTTTGTGTTTGGTATTTGTGATTTTTTGGGAGAAACGTGCATAGAAGATTCGTTTGGTGGATTTAATATTTCGTATAAAATTTGATAAAGACTGAAATTTATCTTTAATTTGTTGTCATGCTTTGCGGCGGAATTTTTGGTATAGAGCGTTCTTGTGTGAAATGAGATTGAATATACAAATACTCAAATAAGCTTAGTTTCATTTTTACAGATATCTGTCTTGGTTACTTTCTTTTTACAGTCAAGTTGAGATATTCTATGGCAAAATTACGACTTGTCATTTGAGTTAATTCACTGAAGTTCTTGGGAATATTTAAATTTTTTATCTTGAGTAAAAGATTTGTAATTGTTTTTTGAATTGTTGGAGATCTGATTGCGGTCTTGATTTTAATGGTGTGAAATATTCCGCAACAATTTTACTTCCTTTAGAATTGCTCATCGTTATAATTTATTTCAGAAATTTTATTTATATTTTGTAAAGTCTTTATTTAGGTGTACGGAACAAAAACCTTTTATGATGAGAGGAAAGGCAAAGCAGAAGAAAGTGGCAAAGCCTACCAAGAAAGCATCCCTTGGCACTGGAACACTTAGCCAAAGTTCCAGTTTACCCCCCCAAAACACCATTTTGTGACTTCGCTTAGAAACCAGAATAAGTCCGGCTAAATTTGTGCCATGACCAGGTTGAGAATAAAACTTCTCATCCCAAATTTGCGATCTTTGTGTGAATTTAAAGTTTTCTTTCAAATCGAAATTGCGTGAATTTCTTTATTTGTAGAAAAGT
>JAHWFO010087791.1:13740-40561 GCA_023313115.1 Rhysida immarginata | reverse complement strand
TTTTTTGCAACGTACTTTGATTAAAGCAACTAATTTTAAATATGTAAAATATTTCTTTTCAAAATTCGGATCTTATAACTGACATGCCATTTAATTTAAATTCATGTTTAATCGTATTTTAAAATTTGTCAGCTTAAAATGACTTTGACTTTCATCTTGCTGTCAAAATGATATCTGCCGCAAAGCAAGGCCTTTGAGAGCGTTTAAAGTTTTATAGCATCGTGCACAGGAAATTGAGAGCGATGCAATTTGAAATGCAAAATATTTTCTTAAATTAAAGATCCAGTTAAATGAAAGAAAGTTCTGATCGTGCAGCGGAAATGCGCAGGAAGCTACTATTGTTCGCTATTGAAATGCCAGTTTCAGAGTCACGCTCTCAGATTCAGCCGAGTCAACCTGGTTTTTCCGACTTCCGTTTTAGTAAGGAACATAAGTCACTTTAAAAAATGCCGCCAAACCATTCTAATACGTTTCACGTAAAAATAATTAAAAATATTTCAACTCTTTTTGTTCATAACGACATTCAGCAGACTACGCTTTACTTATTTGCTAGAGAACAACAGAGATATGAAACTCCACGTTCTTTCATATTTTGTCTGCGGGTTCATCTTCAGTAGGGTGGAGACGAATCTCAGATGGGATCTCATGATATCCCATCTCGTGCGACGGGATGTAAAGCCCACATCGAAACCAATGAAGCCTTTAAAAAGTGTTTCTTTGGTCACGTGTGCAACTGCGTGTCAGCTTCATAAGGAATGTAACTCCTTCTTTTATAAAGAACCCAATTGCCTTCTCATGTCCCAACAATTTGATATTGACCAAAATGAGCTGGTGCACGCATTTGGATTCAACTATTATTTCATTCAGGTAATGCTTCACGATTACTATTTATTGAAATATTATTTAAAGCAGCCAGTAAATTTCGCTTCAAAATTGTTAAACACATTGGCTTATGAATTAGAAACATCGTTTAATGTTTTATTGGATTCCTTTTGGTCACAAATTTAGCATTATGCGGGTTGGCATATAAAAGGAGCGGTCATAAAATGCATGCCATTTCACAGAAGGCATGATCATATGGCAACAAATTTGCTGGAGTCACATACTTCTCCATACAGACTCCTAGCAATGTCACACACTTCTGTCATCGATATATCACTTGTGAATACCGTAAATGTAGAGGCCCATTCCCAGCCGCAGTAATGGCCTCATCATTGCTGTGGAGTCGCCTCCCACAAAGTGGATTCTTGTTTAGGAAATATTTCCAAGCCGTCGATATTTCACCCCAGAATGCCATAAATGTAGAGCCCGTCATCTGCTCGGAAAACCTCTCCACATTTGTTTGCCGTACGAGTATGCCTTCTATGCAATGGTACAAACTTTATGACCGCCCCTCGTACACTATGGTCAATTCATCCTACAGGTGTTTAATGGGATTGAGATCGGGGCTCTGGGCAGGTCAATCTATTTCTTCAACCCCGTAATCTTGAAACCAGTCGTGCAAAGATCTTGCTTTTATGATTTTTGTGTCATTGTTGATACAGAAAAGGCCCAACCCCGAACTGTTCCCATAATCTGGGCAGTGCACAGTTTGTTCAAGATATCTCGATAAGCAACAGCATTCATCGTTTAACAGAAACAAGCTGGCCCACTCCGAACCATGAAATAGAGAACCTTACTACACTGAATGGCTAGTTTATTAGGGACACCCATGACTATGCAAATCCGTTGGCATAACAATTACTATGTATCAGTTGGTCACATGGCAGTCGGTATGATGGTTTGTGCCCGGCGAGGTGGACTGAGTATTCCGAAACCGCACGTCTTCTAGGCTTTTCCCGAACAACCATTTCAAGGGTTTACCAGAACTGGTTAAACAGCCAATAACAACAAGCCAGAGACAAGCCTGTGGTCGCAAACGACTCACGATCCAAGGGGTGAGCATGGGATGGGGATGCTTGTTCGTGCGAATAGAAATGTCAGGGCTCGTCAAATAACCTCGCAGCTCCGTTTACTTACTATACTGCATTGAACAATCAAATGACACCGGGACGCAGTGTGCGTTGGCAGGCCTAGATTATTTTATTTTTAACAATTAACACAAGCAATCTCCTGTATGACTTTTACAGTAATTGTTCGAAATGACCGCCATTTGCTTCATAGCACAATTCGCAACGCCTTATGATGGATTGATGTACGCGTGGAAACAGTCGATTTGCACGGTCGCTGATGTCACCTGCTGCCGCGACAACACGAGCCGCCAATTCCTCTTCGGTATCTACGGGTTCGGAGTACACCATTGATTTTATGCTTCCCCATAAAAAAATCCATCGGTGTGAGATCTGGCGATCTCGGTGGCCAAGCAACTGGTCCGCCACGACCAATCCAACGACCAGGATATGTCTCATTTAGGTAATCTCTAACTGCTTTTGTGTAATGCGAAGGTGCGCCGTCCTGTTGAAACCACATCAAATGTCTGGTCTTTAGTGGAACATCTTCAAGAAGACCAGGGAAACTCCTCCTTCAGGAAACTAAGGTATGTTTGCCCGTTAAGACGGCATAGTAGGAGATATGGCCCAATCAGGACATTGTGAATCATGCCAGGCCAAATATTCAACGAAAAACGATGCTGAAAACTGTTAACATGTGTTGCACATGGGTTGACATGAGACCACAGATGACTATTGTAGCTATTGAACATTCCCTCTCGCGTCCCGTGTCATTTTATTGTTCAATGCAGTATTGTAAGTAAACCGAGCTGCGGGGACCCCATGTTCATATGACAAAAAATACTTCTAAGGAGCTCTTCTATCATCTCCCAAAAAAATCTGTACTCAATTCAAAAACACTCTGTATAGTGGATTCACTTCAGTTTTAGTTAAGCATTCCTCCAGTGAGGTTTTCTGGAGGTTCATTTTATTTACTATAACAAGGATTTAATTAAGCAGCTCTTCAAATATAACTTTCAATTTACTTTTAGCGAAAAGATACAAATGATTTAAGCAACCTCAAAAGACATAGTAAATCACAATCTAATGAAGCTGCTACTACTCCGGACGTTGATAACACTGAAACAAATGAACCTGCTACCACTCCGGACATTGATAACACTGAAACAAATGTACATGCTACTACTCCGGACACTGACAACACTGAAGCAAATGAACCTACTACTTCAATATCGGCTACAACTACAACCTCATTAATTGAACCAGGAGACGATGTCACTGATGCCGATACAACCTCACCTATGGCAGTTGAGGTGGATACAACACCTTCTGCCAACCGAATTGATGTGGAGGTGAAACCAGGCGAGTATCTGTCTTTGACATCTTAAAATCTTGTAATATTTTGCACCATCTTGTCACTTTGAAAGTTTCTAGTTCTTATACGGAGGGTCATTTCTCTTTAACTTAGCCGATTTTGAACACCCTCCCCGGCAATAGAATGTACACGAATGGGAGGCACAAATGGAAGAAGAAACTGGCAATGCCAGTCCAGCATTCGTGCAATACCCTTCTCTTCTATCCCTGTCAAGTTACCTGACCCTTCCTCCATGAACTTTTGTGGCTTTGGCCTTCTCAAAAGAGGTCTCGGAAGACGTCGCCATAAAACCATCGCTAGACTTAGAAAAGTGTGCAAGGAGGTATGGAACGAAATTCCTCTCGCCGTCCTGCAAAGAAGTCTGCTAGCATGGAAATTACGCTGCTGGGGTATTGCCAGACAGGGGAAACGCATTGAACGCAGTGGTGGAGAAGGGGCTTTACTTGAAATGACAATCTTTCATAATCGGCTAAGTTAGAGAGAAATGACCCTCCATACATAGAAAGGGCATACAGATCGAGCAGGGTATAAGACAACAGTTTTCTCATAGAGGCATCTGCTTCTTCATACGTGCTGTAATCAGGCTAAGATTATTTACATCGACGAAGAGGGAGGTGATCATGACATTTTGGCTGATGGGTGTAAGTGCTGTGGTTTGCAATTAACGTTTACCGTTGCACTGCAAAGATTTTATATAGGGTGGTTAACTCGAAAGGGTCCACGAATATTTTGTAATTACTCTTGCTAGGATGAAGCAATCTGAGCCAAAAAATACGCTACATACCTTGACGATTGTATCACATGGGATATTGGATTTGTTCTTCATTTTCTGCCAGATACAATTCGACGCCACTCTCCTTGTTCCTGAACATCTGTTGGAACAAATATCTAAGGAAATGGCAGAAATTTGGATGTTTTCCTTCAAGTCTTCCTCATTGCGAGGTTGCTTCTGATAAACTTTAATTTGCGCATGCAGCAAACAAAGACCTCTGAATGATTCGGGGCTTCTTTCTAGTTAATCCCCTGTACTTGGTAACAACATATCTCTAATTTGCAAATTTATTATTTGACCTTTATCCTTCTAGCCGTCAAGGCATTACGGATTTTCGACTTAGACCCGCCAGGAATATGGCTTATGGCAGAGAAAAAATGTGAAGAAAATTCTGGTAAAATGGTTTCTATAATAAACGCACCGATTCAGCACCAAGTCGAGGGATTGATGGAATCTTCAGGCAAAGAAGGGGCCTGGATTGGATTGCGATCCATTGACAGAGAAGGAAGATTCCAATGGGCGGACGAAAGCGTCATCCAAGTGGAAGGACATGGTAAAAAGATTGACAATCCGTATCAAAATTGGCACCCTAGTAATCCAGATAATTATAATGATGCCGATAATGTACCTTGCCAAATACTAGGTAAAAATTTTGGAGGTGATGCTTATAAATGGGCTGATGAATTAACAAGTAAAACTCAAAGCGCTGTTATTTGTGAAGTAGTTTCTGTAACATCCCCATAAACGTTTGCCTATATAATAACAAAAGTTTCTTCTTTTTCAAGTGTTTCCTTAGCACATTAGGTAAACTTTAAAAAATGAAAACAACAAATCTACTAAGTAAATTTTTAATCAGTTAAGATGTTCTATTTCCGTTATGATGTTTCATCTTTGTGGACACGTTTTAAATATCTTACATCCGCCATCAGATCGTTAGGACTCTGTTTTCAGTTAAGTAGCTCCTCTGTATTTAAGTAGTAAATATTTGTATAAAATTGTCATATAAGGTGGCCTGAAACCTACCAAGATTAAACCTCAGTTTCTCAGCTAGTCTTAAGTGTAGTAGTTTGTAAATCGTATAATATGTTCGTGGTATCAAGGCATTTGCATAACTTGATACGTTAAATAAAATGCCTTGATGCCACGAACATATCACAATTTTCAAGCATTTTATTGATAAATTGACGTTTAATCTTGGTAGGCATGTTTTGGGCTAACGTGTATACAAATATTGTACACCATTGTAAAACAGTATGTATGAAATCAGAGAATAAATCAAAATAATGAACCGCATAATTCTATGCTGATGTGTTTTGGTATCTTAACAGGACATTCCGGCTTTGGGATGCAGGCTTTCCAGTTCTCGAGTCTATGGAGTGCTATGCTGGAATACGAGTTTTTGTTGTTTTATCCTAATGACCTAGATGTCGACGGGCTTAACAAATCTAACAATTAGCTTCCTATAAAGTAGTCATTTCTGGATTATATTTAACGTCCTCTAGTGAAATCGTGAGAATTGTAAGTATTAAGCAGCTGCATGAAACAATGCACAAAAAATATCTGACTTTATTTTTCTTAATAAAATTAGTAATTCATTTATATACTCGACTCTTAAGCACTGTTAGCAATATCTTGTTTATATCACAGTCTGCTAAAACTCTCTCGACCTAATGTTGGGAAATGGCAAATTTCCTTGAATGCAAAATTTTGCTTCAATTGATAAGTTTTACTAGAGCACTTCTACAGGATGAGTCAAAAGTCGCAGTACACCGTGTTTTTTCGAAAACCTTGCAGGAATTGGGAAATCTGAATATTCCAGTAAGGTATGGATGAGGTATGTACCGAAAATGGCCGCCATCTTGAAATCGGCCATTTTGAATCTAAGTCAATTTTTTTTTAATGGAAAGGGGGTCGTGTGATATATCAAATAACATCAGCATTTTCTGACAATTTCATTCCTGTAAACAGATTTGATATAGCAGTTGTGGTTCAAAAGTTACAACACATTTTGTTTGGAATTACAGGCTGAACTGTTCTCCATAAAGGTTTTCTCCATTGTTGAGGTTGTCTCGTCAGTAGCACTTATCGGAAGGCCACTCCGTGCCTTGTCAACCACAGTCCCAGTTTCTCGGAATTTCTTAAATAAGCACCTGACAGTGTTGTGTGAAATTGGAGGTCTTTCTGGGTGCCGGTTGTTAAAATCTGCAGCTCTGACACGGAAACTTCGTTCTCCAGACATCAAAATTCTCTGCTCCGCGGTCAAAGCCATCTTCAGTTACCTGCTACAAAATGAAACAAAATGTTTTGTAACTTTTGAATCATAATCGCTACTTCAAATCTGTTTACAGGAATGAAATTGTCAGAAAATGCTTATGTTATTTGATATATCACACGCCCCCCTTTCCATTTAAAAAAAATGACGTAGATTCAAGATGGCCGATTTCAACATGGTGGCCATGTTCGATACTTACCGTAAAAGATAGACCACCTCACCCATACCTTACTGGAATATTCACATTTCCCAATTCCTGCAACGTTTTCGAAAAAACAGGGTGTACTGCAACCTTTGACTCACCCTGTATTATAATGCTCTAGCCCGATTGTATTTGCAGAGTTCCAATCGTTCCAATCCTATCGAAAATTTAGCTTCATTTTTTTAACAATGGAACTCTATGACCATTAATATCTATCGAGGGTGGTTTTAATATATAGGATCTCTTCAAGCCAGCGTCTAACAATCAGTTCGCATAAAATCGTTTCTCCCCAAATCGGCAACCAAGTTGCTGACTTGTGAAATGAATTTGCGCCCTAGAACGCGTTCCCAGTAACCGTTCAAGTATTTTTTCCTTTAACATGCATTGTCTTCGGTCTTGTGCAAGTGTCAAGTTTCAGCTCCCTAGCTTGTCAGGAAGTTGGTTTAATATTGTTTACAAGAATTTGACCCGGACAGATAGACACCAAAGCGAGTTAAATAAAAGCGTATAAAACAGTTCGTCTCAATGAGAGGAGGCCGTTCATATAGCTTAATCGTATAATTGATTTGATTAATTGTAAAATAGAAATTTGAAAATAGAAATTGTATTACAAACTTTTCACTATGTCGCCTATTTCTGTATTTTCATTTTTTTTAAATATAGATTTTTGAAATGTGATGAGCCATTTTGTTATACCCTCCCTGTAAGACTAAAATGTTCTTGGAGGTTTTTTAATATTCGGCATACGTTTCGAGAAAAATGACTTGGAAATGTATGTGCAGATTGCACTTTTAGAAAACGTTTTATGCTTCTTTTTTTTAGAATAATTCTTCAGTAAACATTTATTTAGTCCCTCATAGTTCAATTATGGAGTTATGAACTCTACCATTTCAACCAAAGCTAGGAAGACTTCAACTTTATGCAAATTTAATCATCGTTATTCACCTCTTGAATATTATAGATTTTATTATAAGATTGGACATTAAATTTGAGACAAGCTGAAACTATTTCAAAATTTCCTTTTCGCCTGATGAACCTATTGTTTGCCACAGGAGTTGTTTGACAGGGGCGTTGTTTTAAGACGAGCTCTGTAATACATCTGTCAACTCCTGAGCACCTTCTGAAGTTTTAACCAATCTCAACAATTATTTTAAAGCCATGTATCTATATCAGTTTACGATTTCTTGAGGGATATTGTCGAAAATAAGGAGAATGATTTGTTCCCATCAGAGAGGCCCTTTTCACACTCATGCAGATGCTACGCACGCGGACTCCGCACCCGCATGTGATGTTTTCACAGTCATGCGGACGACTATGCGGAGGCACGGATGCAGCTGAAAATATCCCGGTTTGAGGGTTTAAAAAAGCGCATTGCTGGACAAACACACGATGAGCTCGCTGCAATTAAAGGCTGTCGCAGCCTATAACATATTCAAAAAAAGAAATTCGCGGAACGCATTGAGATTGTTTGTTGATATTTATGTTGTACAGTATTCAATTTTGAATAAAGACATGAGCAATTTAATATCGAGGCCTTTTAAATATTCATCTGTTAAATTAGTTAATGAAACATGATCGTGGAAAAAAGCAACCGGAGAAAAAGCAACTCAGCATATTATCAAGAAGTTATTTTCATATTAGCTATTGGCGACTGGTTGTAATTTATTGTCGTTCATTTAAAGAAAACTGCAAAATTCAGAACATGAATGCATCCTTATTAAGACTTTTCGACAGTTCTCGCACACAGTTCTCGAAATTTTAAAGTGTTTGTTGACATGTATTCCTTAAAGCAGTATTTTTATACTGGATAAAAAAATCGATTTTTCACATTTTAATCAACATCGATTACAGGGACCAGAATGAGCAAACGATGATCCAGTCGATACGATAACAAAGCAACAAAAAAGTACAGTAATAAGCAAGTCTACAATAATTATGCAAATGGAACATTGCAAATGGAAAGCCTATGTGTTTTGAAAAAGAAGTGAAATAATTTTTCAAAACATCAAACATCGAAATATTCGATATTTTCATATAATATCGATACATTGAATGTTTAAGAAAAACACTAGTTATTTTCCAAAATACAGAGGAAATATAAAATACTAAAAACTTAATAAAAAAATCCCTAAAAATACTAAAAAACTACCAAAAATTCAAAAATACTGAAAAAATGCTACTAGATGCGAAAAATACTCCAAAAATACACCAATTTGGTAGAAAATATACTGAATCTGGTAAAATGAATCTCCAAAAATTAACACTGCTCTCTGTGAAAGCAACACTAATTTTATTGGCATTTCTTGATGCGGACGGGCCATGCGGACAATCCGCACTACTCTGAAAGCGCCTACAGCAGCACTGGCCTACAGTTACAATAGGACTTCGTCCCCGCGCGTAGCGTCCGCATGAGTGTGAAACGGGCCTAAGAGGAGCCTACGGTGAGAACAGACGACATCGAGCGAGCGAGTTTTGAGAGAGAGAATGAAAAAGTCGGTTTATTTTTATGTTTTCAGTTTATTTTGACAATGGAACCAAATTAAACCTTTTATTTCTCAGCATTTTTATTATTAATTTGTATCTGAGAGGCTTAGTTTAAATATAATAGAGAAAAATAGTAAAGAAAATTCCACGGCCTGGATTCGAACCAGGAACCTCTGGGTATACGCCCCAACGCTCTAACCACTAGAACGTGAAATTCAAAAATTCATTGTAATTAATATCGGAGGTTATGGCGTGAAAAAATCCTCCAGTGACCATTTTTCAATTATTATTAGTTTAAAAGGTCTACAATCGCAGAGCCCAACGATGAAGACCACCTCCCCCGCCACTCACCGCACCGCTGGAACAACAGTTGAAGAAAGGGTAATGGCACACTCACTCATTCATCCCCCGTGTTATCTTTGGTAACCAAAATTCATTTATAAACTTTAATATAATGATAAAATCTTTTAAAATAACAAAAATCCATAGTTTAAAGAAAGTAATCTTTCAGATACACTACATGATCAAAGGAGTTGGGACACCTGTTGCTTTACCGTAAAGCCGCAAAAAGCTTCAAACAGTAGTGTGTAGGACCACTCCGAGCTGCTATCACTGCCTCCACCCTACATGGCATACTGTCCACAAATTTACGGTGTGTGTCCACAGGTATTGACCTCCTCTCCTGGAGGAGTGTCGTGGTTAGTTCCTGGACAGATGTAGGTCGAACCATCCTGGATCTCACACGTCGTTCTAATTCGTCCCAAAGATTCGATGGGGTTGAGATCAGGACGCTGGGCAGGCTAATCCAGTTCTTCAACCCGTATCTCGTCAAACCAGTCAGATATGGTTCTTGCTTTGTGGCAAGGCGCATTGTCGTGCTGGAAGAGGAACGGCCCGTCACCGAAGTGTTCCCACAGCGCTGGAAGTGCCCCGTTATCCAGAATGGTCCTGTAGCCATCAGCATTGAGGTTTCCGTCCACCTTGATGAGCGGGCCCAGTCCAGTCCCACAATTACGGTAGGTGTTCACAGGAGTGTCCCAACTCCTTTGATCATTTAGTGTACTTTAAGATTGTAGAGAATTAAAGTTGTCCACAATTTAATTTCCATAATTAAACTACTTTGAAACCATCTGAGTAATGTTTAAAGTTAATGTCCAAACTCATAATGTCATTATTGATTGTAATAGAGATCTCTTTTTCTAAGTTTCTAGTATAAAGATGACTTAATTTTACCCAGATATGACTTACCAAATTGAATTGACCGTTATCAGTAATAAAATGTCTATTTTCATATATATATTCTGGTCTCCATTGAATATTACTTAAGTGGGAGTTGCAAGGATTAACATACACTGGTTTTGATATTTACGCAACGGGTAGCAGAAAGGTCCCATCGATCTCTACTACCTAAGAACAAACCCTATTTAGTTACCCTATCCGAGAAAAGATGCATGGAAGGTGCGCCCGGAGGCATCACTTTGGTTATAAACCCATTTATTTATAAGTTTTCTAAATTCCAGTCTTTAAGAGGCTCCGGAGACGTCATATGTGATGACCGTCAAGTTTTGAGCGTCAACACAGATTCTAATAACTTGCCTTCTATGCCAGGTATCTCCACGAAAATTGGATGGATTACGACCATTAATTTCGGAAATGGGCGCTCGGTGCGGGAATTGTTTCACAACCGCTGTAGAGGCTATGGATCTTTTTTTTTGATAAAAGGAGACAAGCGAATTTCAATACTTGCCAGTGGGCCTTTTTTTCCACAAGTGTTTATTGTGCATTTTCGGTATAGACGTGCTTCACTCTGTGCATTTTAAAAGCAAAATAGTTTGAGGTTAGTTCGTTCAAGGGTCTACTTAATTAAGGTGTTCGATGAGTCTGATGGGGGAAACAAGGTTCTAACTGACTTCGAAATGAGACTTATTCTTGGTGGTCGTCTGGCTGTATCCTAACCAAACTATATAAACTGGTAACATCAACTGTATGCATGCACTGTAAAGTGTTTTATTAGAGCCGAACAAAATCCAAATTAATTACATTGGGGTTCAGAAGATCAAAGCTTACTGGCGTGTCCATGATCTTGGAGAGGAATGTTTTCATTGTGGACTCTTTTTCGGCCTGCTGGAAGAGCATAGTACAGTTTACTCCAAAAGAGTCGATCACCCCATCGCAGGTACGTCTTGCTACTCAAGTAAAGAGCGATTTCCTCGTTAACGTTTGTCATGTCCAGATCCTCGATGACTATGGCGAAGAGTCGTCGGCATTTATCCTTCATGTCATTCATATGCGCCATCTTAAATTCATACTGGCACCACGCACTCTGGAGGAAAGCGTTTGAGAGCACCACGAGAGTGCAACAGCTGTTTCCAATGGATGCAATAATATTGTCGGTGATAAAGGCGCCTACGACGAAATCACGGTCGTGCAAGCACGTGTGATAACGTCCTAGACCCGGGTGCAGCTGTTGGGCAACAAAATCCAGGTCAGCGCCACTGTAGGCCACAAAAACATCCCATCGTTTACTTTTGTCTACAGTCGGGTCTTTCAGGAAACTGCTTGGGAATTGTGAATAGAGTAGAACCTTAGCTTCGAAACTGTACCTGTACAACAAAGCGACCAGGAGTACAATAAAAAGAACTGAACCGAAGGTAATCGACACAGACATGATTAACGATTTGGGGGTTTGACAGGCGTTTAAGAAATACTCATTTATTCTGTACTGTTTGTTAGTATTGTCCGAGATGCAGTTTAGTACCGACACATCCAAAGGTTTGATAGCTTTGCCATTGGCAATGAGCTCTTCAATGTACTCACAGTTGCAAACGAAACTCGTGTTATCGAGCGTCAATTTTGTGAGATTCCGTGCTAAGCCATATTCCCATACTCTTGGGTTCACCAAATGGTTACGATGAAGGTACAAGTGCTCAAGGTATATTAGTGCCTCGAATGTGTTTTTGTTGATGAATCTTATATTGTTATCGTTCAGGAACAATCTTTTCACTTGGTTCAAGTTGGAAAGACTTTGCTTGTCTAATGCTTCAATTTGATTGCCTTCCAAATGCATTTCTGCGACTTGCACGCCCAGCCAAGACCAGGGTACAATCACATCTCTGATTTCGTTATCATTAAAGAAAACACTGTCTAAACTCGTTGTTTCATTCACCGGACTAGCTAGGCTATTGGAACACATGAGAATTCTTGGTAATGATCGAAACTTATTTGTACTCAAGTTCAGAGTTCTCAGTCGGAACTGGTTACTCAGGTTCAGTGTGTCTCCGAATGAGTTGTCTTGGAGAGAGTTCTCTTCCATATGGATCACTTGAAGTTCTTTTAGGTTAGAAAAGGTTGAACTTTCCACGAATCTTAAATGGTTCCTTTGCAGAAGAACTTCTCTTAAACTTGTCAAGTATTTGAAAGGGTTACTTGTGATGGGAGCAATTTCATTTCCTTCGAGACTAAGGATCTTCAGTTTAGTCAAGCATTGGAACTGTTTAGATTGTATGTGAGTTAGATTGTTCTTTTGCAAGTATAGCTCGGTTAACTCGTTGCTGTAACATTCTGAGTCGTCGTTGTTATTAGCCTGAGTTTCAATCTCGTTAATGTTGCTTCCATTGAGAAAGAGGACTTTGATATGAGAAGCAAGAAGGATGCGATGGAGGTCGATTCGTGTGAAGTTGTTGCCATCCAAATAGAAGTGAGTCATCCAGGTGGAAAGCATATTCGATGGCAGTTCTCTCAAGAGGAGCCCTCCACAGTCTACACTTACTGCCCATTGGGTATTGTTTTGTTTGCAGTCAGATTGTATATTATGTTGGAACATGTCTTCCTTTACTTTACATAGATAGCCAGGACAGCGCGCAACGTACTGACAAAACGAAGTGGAGTCATGTTCGACGTGTTTAAGCATTGTGATTTCCTGGATAACAGTGCGGTAGCTAGAACATTCCCAATCGACCGGTGGTCGGTCGCAAAAACAGAATAGGTTGTCGCCCCGTACTTGGATAACGATAGGTGAAGACCGATTATCGAAGGAAGACAAAGAAAAGCGTTCGACATGTCGAAGATGGTGTTTATCTAAATGAAGAAGTGTCATGTTTGATGATCTGGAAAAAGCGTGCATGTCGAGAGTAAGTATGTCGGCGCTTAATCTTTTAAGAGATGGAAACAAAGCAAGGGCGTCCATGTAATTAATGTCCGTCTCTTGAATATTCAGTACGCTCAATTCGAAAGCAGAAGCTCGATTTTGCGTGTCGGTAATAGTTCTCAGGGTGGTGTTTCTAAGGCTCAATGACTCCAAATAAACTGGAAGCCAGGATAAATCCAAATAATCTAATTCACTGTTTTCCAACATTAAAATTTTTAATTTATTTAAATGAGATAGACGTAGTACTTTAACGAAACATGTAGAGATTCCTAGTGATTCTAAGGAACTCATGGCATGGAATAAAATTTCGCGTGCAGCTGAAAGGTCCAAATTTCTGAACATCAGCCATTTCAAATTCGAGCAACAAGTGTTGTTTGGGCCACACTCGTGGATTTTTCTTACTCGTAATCTGGGGTTCATAAAAGAGAAGAAAACAGGCTCTATCAGTGGCAACGAGCATAGCAGGTGCTTCTGAGAAACAATGGTCAATAACCAGTTTGTAAAGATCAGGCTGTAATATGAACTGTTCTCTGTATTGCTTTCTTGTCTGTATAAGTTTTCCAGTCGACTGTAATCGAAGTGTTGGTCCTGGAGATGGAGGCGATTCTCCAGTATGGTTTTCAAGTGGCAAAATGATATGAATGAGTCCTGTCCAATTCTTTGAACGAATATGAAGTCCTTTCGAGTCGTAATGTCATAACAACTACTCACATAGAACTCCGATGATTGTGAATCATGGCAGAGACTTGTATCTAAATTGAAAAAGAAAACTCTACATCTCAGTTGAGACCCTTCGAAATTTTTTGCAATCATAAGGACCAAAGACAGAGCTACTCCAAACTGTGGCTTCATTCTTGCTTCGTCAATTTGTAATCCTGTAAATTTTGAAAAATAAAATGCAAACATTAAAACATTAATTGTATCCAGTTTCTTGCTAAATAATCACCCTGCCAAAAGTATCCGGACACCTGTTCACGCACCCTGTATGAAACTGCTATAGTCGGTAACATCTTGAGACCATATAATTAGCATCAAGATCCAGTAATTGATGACGATTTACAGCATCCGTATGCAGTCTCCAGCACATCCTACGTAAACTATCTACCCAAAAGTAATCGGAAACTTTCGATTTTTAGACGTTTTGTCAAATATCTAGAAAACTACTTGTCGCATTATCCTGAAACTTCAGGGATGTAAAGAGAAGGGTTTGTCCCGAAGGCAAATAGGGGGCCAGCAACAAATTGAACAAAGAAATAATATTTGGGATCACCCTGTAAAAACTGCTTGAAATGCATTGTAGCCATAGCATATGATTGAGGCTTCTTTTATTTATCTGTGTTCATTTGGATGAGAATAGCACGTATATTCTTAGAGATATAAAGGATTCTTTAAATAAAATAGAAATTTTTTTCATGTAACTATTACTTTTTATAACATGCAGGGATTTCAACCCAATGTAATGCCATTTTCAGGAAACTTGACAAACTATTGTAGAGTATCTGCCCTCGATGATTACAAGGCTGTTAGAACCTTCATGAATCAGTCCAAAAGACCGAGAAAGGAGCTAGACTCTATAAATTTCTGAAGTGGGGAAGACCAATTATGGTAGGCATTCTTAAAAATGTAAATATGAATTCACCAGAAAGTAGAGCCCTTTAGTTTCTCAATTTTTTCTGAAAATGGCATTGCATTGGGTTGAAAACCCTGCATGTTATAAAGAAAAAACTTAGGAAAACATTTCAGTTTTTTTAAAGAAACATTTATACCTTGCTGAATATACATGCTATTCTCATACAAATGAACACAGATAAGCAAAAGAAGCTTCCTAATCATATGCTACAGCTACAACGCATTTCAAGCACTGTTTTTACAGGGTGATCCCAAACATTATTTCTTTTGTTCAGTTTGTTGCTGGTCCCCTGTTTGCCTTTGGGACAAAACCTTCGCTGCAATATATGAGGTGTAATATGCTCTTTACAACTCTGAAGTTTCAGGATAATTCAAGTATTTTCCTAGATAATCGACAAAACGCCTAAAATCGAAAGTGTCCGATTACTTTTTTGGTAGATAGTGTATGTTCAATCGGGCTTAAATCCGGAGACAGAGCATGCTATGGTAACAGCTTGGAGTCAGCTCGAGTGAACCAATTCTTCCTAGAACGAGCAGCATGGTATGGTGCATTGTCTTGCTGGAAGAAGTAGTCTAATTTATAGCCACAAAATTCTGCCATCGTTCTATGAAGGTGATTTACCTTGGGACATTCAGTCGCATGTAAATAGCAGTTGTGGAGACTACACAGTAATCCCATCACTATGAGCACATGGCACGGCTCGTTCGTACTAGCCTCATTCAAAGAATAACCAGAAAAGTTGTATAATATGTTTGTTATTATGGAGAGGCTTGCTTAAGCTTTGCATAGCTAGAACCAGCGCGCCTACCTCTCGCATGGGATGTTGGGGAACAAGATGGTGGCACCCTTACAGGAGTGTCATCAGATTTTTTTTTAGTGATAGCGTGCTTTTGCTCCATGACAATGGGAGACCAATCACTGGTAGTTACACATTGTCTACCATCCAGGATCTACGGTTTGAGAGCTTAAACCACCCTCGATCCAGACACTTAACCCGATCTCACGAAACTGTAAATGCACCCATTTGGGTGACTTTCGGTGAAAATCATGAACGTTTGGCAATATATGTGCACGTCTCAACTTCAGATTTCCACACCTCTGGTTACTCTAAAAGATGCTCTAAATGGACCGAGATTCCAGTATGCACGCATTCATATTTTGGTGCTTTGAATGAGCCAAAACCTACGCGGACCATCAGACTGCTAGAGAGTAAAGCGTCTTTCACCACTCTATAGAATCTGTTAGCCCAGAGATGATTCTCTTTCACCATCACCTTTGAGGCTTTTCGGCCCATCTTATGAAGGACAACTAATGGTCCATGAGCTACGGTTGATGACCAGGCGTTTGGCTTCGCTGCATAAGCTGCATTGATGCTATCCTCAAATGGGCTTTCGCGACTCTTTAGCACGTCCCGCGAAAAAGTACATTCGTCTATAGTAGATCTAGGATGCCCGGCAAAACATTAATGCGGCACCCAATAACTCTTCACTGAAAGTCGTACAACTCACGACTACTTTTTGTTTGACTGATTGACGGAGGCAATGCACTATTAGCAGCTTTTAAATTTTTTTACATCAAAAATTGAGTGCATCGTGGAAGTTGAAACCCATAGTAAAGTAGAGGTGTCCTGTGTTAGTTTTGGCAGGACTATTTAGAGAATATTAAGATAGTGTAGAGTGTCTATGATATATTGGTACAATATCAACATTTACGAAATTGTTAACGTATTATTACAAAGAAACCGCAAAAGTCTTCTCTGATCGTTTATTGTAGAAAGCGCAATAGGGAGAAATATCAAAACATAAACATTGAATATCCGCCATCTTTTGAGGGCATCGAGACCCATGGCTGCCATGGCTCTGAACTTATCCCATTGTTATACAATACATCAAAACACGCAACAACTCGTTACCATCGTTATACAATAACAAGTCGAACAAAAACGGCGCACTTCGATGAGTAGCAGTACAGGATTGCCTTCCTCTTGCCCTCAAAAAATGGCAGCTGTACCTATCATTCAATGCGAATATATTTTCCCCTATATGTAATTTAGAAACAAAATCACCGATCAGTGTCTCGGAGAAAATACACTATAACTTACGGTAAACAACCACCAAACAAGAAGAAAACCTTTTGGAAAATAGATGAAAAGAATGAGCAGCAGGCGGCAACCCATACAATACAATGCATTTTCTCTAGGGTAGACGCCATCTTTTGTCCTGTCGATGCCACTGCCTTCTATGAGCAGTTTCTGAAATAATCGAGTAGGCAAGAAAAAACTTAGGAAGTTCTTTAAAACGTACTCAAAACGATACAAGCTTATCAGGAAAACATTGTTTGGTACAAGTCTTTGATGGCTTGTTTTGTAATAAAATTGATAAGTTATCCATTTTCTTAATACCTGGTGGCGCAAAAAAGGTGTTAGAAAGTTTTTGTCTACTGTGGTTTAATCGTACGCCGTAAATGATTTTCCTCGTGATACTGTTCTATTGCAGTTTTGAACATTCAGAAATGACCATTGTACGGTGAGATTACAGTAGAGAACCGAAGCCAAATTGTGATGACAAAATTGAAGCATCCTTTGATGCGGGTTTTTGTACCGTACCGTAATTTTGTTCTATGGTTTTTACAGGTTGGTGAAACGTTTTGAAACGACCGGATTAGTACATGATTCCAGGAAGGGCCACCCAGGATGACCAGCCTCACCAGGAAAATGTTCTTCAGGGAGTCATAACGGAATTCAGTTCAAGGCTCTACACACTGATTGCAATAGATGGAAATCACTTGAAAACCACAAGCATTAACTTTCAGGATGTCTGTTACAGCCTAAATATGATAACAAGAATCTTACGTAGTAGTAGACAAAAACTTTCTATCACCTTTTTTGCGCCACCCGATATAATGATTGATTCACGCTTACGTGACGAAATTTGATTAGCGTGATTGTTTCGAGTCCAAAGTTATTGTTGTCACGTGAAGCCATTCCCGAGAGGAGCAAAATACTGTTTTAGTTCTAGGCTTCGGAGATAATTGCCACCGCGAACAACCCGTTTTGGGAAGGATATAGGATGTCCTAAAAAGGACTGACTGTTTCTAAAATGAAATAGCAGGCAAACCGTGACATTTTTGCATGAGATTAATATGCGAGATCAGGAATTAGTTTTGGTACGTTTTGGGGACCGATCTTTGCGAATTGCGCGTAATAACATTCTTAATCACCTTCGCCTTTCGAATATAGTAAAACAGTTGTACGAGGAATTTACAGGAACCGACAGAATTGCGGATGAGTTGGTGGACTTAGTTGGATCGGCCATGACTGCATCAGACGTGCAGGCCGTTAAGCATGACATTGTGTGCAGCTCGAAAAGATTGGTCCGCAAAACGCAAGGAAACATACCAAAACAAATACCTGTAAAATTCGTAGTTTTACTAAATCTGAGGCAGGCGTGCATGAGATATTAAAAAAGTGGATCTGTAGAAGAACCAAGTTCAGAGCCATTATCTAATAAGCACCTTATGCTAAAGCGCACAGCTGAAGTTGTGAGGAAACTCAAGGCTAGATCGAAACCGTAAATTTCAAAACCCCGACAGGCTACGTCTCATCTTCTGTGAGTGTTGACCCTGCTTTTGAATATTCAACGTAGATGCGGCTTCAGATTGGATTTGACAATTAGAAACGGCGGGCTTCACATTGAACACATCCTGTAGGACATGAACATTGGAAACTAGCATTTGTGGTGAATGTGGATGTTGCATCTGACCAAAAAACTGTGTGAACTCAAGAATGAGTGATGATACGTGAAAAATAACAACACCGTTGCGTTTCTTCAAATATCACGTGACCGCCTACCCATTTGAAAATTTGGAGTTGTGTCCAAGATAGCAATCTTCCAAGATGGTGGTCATGTTAGCCGCATGACCAAAATTACCCACTACCCCAAACCGATCAAAATGCGCGTGTATAAAAATTTCGAATTTTTTTGGATGAGGTATTTGCTCGCAATTAAATTTTAAATTTTTCTACGTCGGCGAAGCAGCTTCTGTCCCGTGGCGTCACGTTTCAGTAAAGGCCGCGGCAGCTGATGGTAACGTGTTATCTGGCCGTCAAAGGATAACGTTATTTAAAACAATACAGGAGTAAATAACTGTGTACAAATGTGTACTGTACCAAGGTGCACAAGTACGACGATAAATCAGCAGAGAAACAATTCATATATGTTCCGAAAGATCCAAAACGAAGAATTCGTATTATTAAGAGAGATGAAAGAAAATTATCAAAATTATGACGTTTCCGCGTTCATTTGGTGTGGGCCTGAGCCTGTCTTTGTTTACGCAAACACGATGGGCTGATAGAATTATTCTCATAAGTATAAGTCCACCACTAAAAACGGTAGTTTTTCAAAGTAGTCCGTTTGTGCGCATTTATTTTGTCAAACAAGTATGCCTAAAGGATCACAAACTTGATGAAACTTAAGCGCGTAAGATTTGACATTTACGCGGAAAAGTTAAATCGCAACGCCAAATTGCAGCCGAAATAGAACGGTCAAAATGTGCAGTGGAAAATGTACTAAACCTGTGGAATTGATGGACAAGTTAAACCTCGACCAGGAAGTGCTAATTCTTTGACACCACGAATGAAACTTCGGGTTTGTTCTTGCAACCAAGGAAAAAATGACAGCGTGGAACATCAGGTCTGTTCTGGACATTCCACAGTCGACATCAACCATCACACGAGTTCTCAACAATGCTGAACACATCAAATATTGCAAGATAAACAGAGCACTACCTCTTAACCAACGACACAAGGCTGCCAGACTTGCATTTGCAAAGAGAACCATGTCTGGGGACCATCAATGATTTTTAGTGATTTTCTCGGACGAGAAACAGTTTAATCTTGATGGGCCAGATGGTACACAATATTACTGGCATGATTTGAGAGCAGAAAAGCAAGTTCAAATGACTCGCCAAATGGGTGGAAGTTCGGTGATGAATTGGGGTGGTTTTTCAGCGCAGGGCAAAACGGACTGTATGTTTTGTCAGTGGCAGGATGAACTCTGCAGATATGGTGAAGTATTGGGGGATAAAAACTTCATCTTCCAGCAAGATAACGCCTCTTGCCACACATCAACAGCCATGAAGCAGTGGTTTACAGAAAACAACATCACAGTTCTGGAGTGGCCGGCTTGCTCTCCAGACTTGAACCCTGTAGAAAACCTGAGGGGAATTCTTGCCAGTGTTGTATACAGACAAGGAAGGCAGTTTGCAACAATTGCTGAACTTAGAAATGCAATTGTCGAATCCTGGAAGAAACGCTCATGCGATGTTTTGTTAAAATTCGTTGAATCAATGCCAAATCGAATTTTTTCTATTATTTCTAAAAATGGAGGTACAACAAACTATGGGCCAACAAAATGGAGGTACAAAAAACAAAGATTAATCCCATTTCTTTGTGGATGTAATCTACGAGTTCTAAGAACGGACTTATACAGGATGCGTAAGGTATTTGAGGACAGATTCACGACAAGAAAGAAAACAGGGATATAAGTCGAGATAATATCTTTATTATCGAAACATATCATGAACATATACAAGAAACTTTCTTGTTATATTGCTATTGAATGAATCCGCCTTCAGCTTCTATAACTGCTTCGATGCGAGATCGAAACCGTCGACATGCGCGAATCAAATGGTCATGGTTCATATTGGTCATTACTCGAACAATGGCAGCTTTCAATTCATCTTAGGTGTTATGGGAGTGTTCATTGACCTCTCTCTCCACAACGCTCCATAAGTAGTAGTTCAACGGATTCAGGTCAGGAGAGTTAGGAGGCCAAAGGTTAGGGGTTACATGATCATGGAAGTTGTCGGCCATTCATTCCTGTGTCATGCGAGACTTGTGTGGTGGGGCAGAGTCTTGCTGAAACACGTAAGGCCTTCCGCTGCGTATCGTGTCTATCCAAGGCTTAACAGTTGTTTCAAGGGTCTCAATGTAGACCGCAGAGTTAACTTTAAGGCCTTGGGGAAAGAAGTGTGGAGGCATCACATGTCCTTCACTGCTGACAACCCCCGAAACCATGACAGTTGCAGGAAATTTCGTGTGCATGACTCATGGCATTTCCGAAGGATCTGCTACATAACCATCTGTTATTTCTTCTGTTCACCTTCTGATCCTGGTCAAAGTTTTTTTCATCGGAGAAAATCCACAGAAAATCAGCTTCACACGGATTTTTCAGCTTGTCTAAGAGCCTTTTTGATCTGAGTAGGCGCTTTTCCCGTGTTTTGTCTGACATAAACTGACCTCTTCGCATAACATACGAGTGATATCTGATGTTTTCATGGACAACATTTCTGATTGTTCCTTCCGACACATGGAGATCTTTGGAAAGTGACCTCATGGATGTTCTGGGATTGTCATCGATGGCCTGCTGCACTTGCTGAATAAATTCAGGTGTTCTGATTATGCTTTTTACGCTTTGCTACTGGTGCAACATTGCCATCTACGGTCTCCAACTCCGTAGATCTTGCGAACGCTTTGTGGACGAATGATCTTGCGACCTTTAGAAATCGTGATATCTCTAAATCGCTGTATTCTGCCTTTTTTGCCAAGATTTCTTAAAAAGACCTCTTTACCCATAAAAAATAAAACGCCATTCAAAGTAGTCATTTTTGCATAAAGTACAGCTTCAGGGATGGACTTATACTTTTGAGAATGACTGTAATTCATACATGCAAGCAAACCGCTTTAAGTATGGCTTTAACAATGGAGTCTTTGCATGGCTATGTGTGCTCGATTGTTTTTTTGTTTTCGCGGTTTATTTTGAAAGAAACAAAATTTCGCATTTTCTTATTTTGCAAGCATCAATAGTAGCTTCAGATGAGTTACATACTTCATCTTGGCGGGAATTTGTGAGGTACATGTTCGTGTAATTCCCTTGTTAATCAATGTGACTTCCTTTTGGAAGTGATATTTCGCCTCTTCAGTCCTCTGTCTTCAAGGGAACGAAGGTAGGTTACCCCCAATGTTCTTTTATTCACATCATTGGTTTTCCAAAGGAACTATTCTTAATGGATAACAAATGAAGCAAAGAAGCTGAGAAATGGGCCCAGTCTACAGGATGTCTACTTAAAAGGAAATGACAGCGTAGGAGGTTGCTCAAAAGAGGTTCATGTTTGAGAGGAAACTTACTTTAACAGAAGGAGAAAGAAACGAATGTTGAGAAAGTTAAATAATTTAATGAAATTAGAAAATATGAATACAGCCGTCTTTATAAAATAACAAATTCTATAAAATATTAATTTTAGCATAATTTTAGCAGAATTTTAGCATAATTCCAACTACACACACATATGCAACTGAATTATAAACATGTTTAAAGTTGCTTTAATCCGTTTTTATAGCAAAACAGTTTACGATCATGTGAGTCTTGTAGGTGGGGGGGGGAGAAGGAGGGCCTAACTGATTTCGAAAAGATGCTCATTGTTGGTGTTCGTTTATCTATTCCACACAAAAAATATAATGTTCTGTAATATTTCTTATATATATGCACTGTAAACATAGCGATACAAAAAAAAGATCACGAATTGCTGGCGTGTACGTATTCCTTATGGATACCGTTTCGGCCTGGTGGAAGGGCGGAGTACAGTTTACTCCAAAAGAGTCGATCATCCCATCGCAGATACGTCTTGGTTCTCAGGTAAAGAGCAATTTCCTCATTCACGTTCGTCGTGTCCAGATCCTCAATGACAATAGCGAGAAGTCGTCGGCACTTGTCCTTCATAGCCTTCTGGTGCGCCGTCTTGAATTCATACAGGCACCACTCACTCAGGAGGAAAGCGTTGGAGAGCACCACGAGAGTACAGCAGCTGTCTCTGATGGCTTCAAGAATATTCTCGGTGATAAATGCGCCCACAACAAAATCACGGTCGTGCAAGCACGTGCGATACCGTTCTAGACCCGGGTGCAGTTGCTGGGCAACAAAATCCAAGTCCGCGCCGTTGTAGGCTACGAAGACGTCCCATCGTTTACTCTCGTCCACTGTCGGGTCCTTCAGCAAACGATTTGGGAGCTGTGAAGAGAGTAGAACCTGAACTTCGAAACGGAATCTGTATAACAAAGCGGCCATGATTACAATGAAGAGAACTGCACCGAACGTTATCGACACTGCCATAATCAAGAACTTGGGGGGTTGGCAGTGCTTCACTAAATACTCATTTATTTTGTACTGTTCGTTAGTACTGTCCATGGTGCAGTTAAGTACTGACACATCCAAAGGTTTGATAGCTTTGCCATTGGCAATGAGCTCTTCAATGTACTCACAGTTGCAAACGAAACTCGTGTTATCGAGCGTCAATTTTGTGAGATTCCGTGCTAAGCCATATTCCCATACTCTTGGGTTCACCAAATGGTTACGATGAAGGTACAAGTGCTCAAGGTATATTAGTGCTTCGAATGTGTTTTTGTTGATGAATCTTATATTGTTATCGTTCAGGAACAATCTTTTCACTTGGTTCATGTGGGAAAGACTTTGCTTGTCTAATGCTTCAATTTGATTGCCTTCCAAATGCATTTCTGTGACTTGCACGCCCAGCCAAGACCAGGATACACTCACATCTGTGATTTCGTTATTATTCAAGAAAACACTATCTATACTCGTTGTACCATTCACTGGACTAGCTAGGTTATTGGAATACATGAGAATTCTTGGTAATGATCGAAACTTATTGGTACTCAGGTTCAGAGTTCTCAGTCGGAACTGGTTACTCAGGTTCAGTGTGTCTCCGAATGAGTTGTCTTGGAGAGAGTTCTCTTCCATATGGATCACCTGAAGTTCTTTTAGATTAGCAAACGCTGAACTTTCCACGTACTGTAACCGGTTCCTTTGCAGAAGTAAGTTTGTTAAGCTTGTCAGATGTTTGAAAGAGTTACTTGTGATGGAAGCAATGGCGTTTCCTTCGAGACTCAGGATCTTCAGTTTAATCAAGCATTGGAACTGTCTTGGTTGTACGTGAGTTATGTTGTTCTTTTGCAAGTAAAGCTCAGTTAACTTGTTGCTGTAACATTCCGAGTCCTCTGTGCCACGAGCCTGCGTTTCAATCTCGTTAATCTTGCTTCCATTCAGAAAGAGGACTTTGATCTGAGAGCCAAGAAGGATTCGACGCAGGTCGACTCGCGTGAAGTTGTTGCCGTCCAAATAGAAATGAGTCATCCAAGTAGAAAGATTCCACGGCAGTTCTCTCAAGAGGAGTCCTCCACAGTCTATACTCACTGTCCATTGGGTATTGTTTGGTTTGCAGTCATTCTGTATATTATGACGGAACTTATCTCTTTTTACTTTACACTGATAGCCAGGACAGCGCGCAACATACTGACAAAACGAAGTGGAGTCATGTTCGACGTGTTTGAGCATCGTGATTTTCTCGACAATAGTGCCGTATCTCTTACATTTCCAATCGTCTGGTGGTTGGTCGCAAAAACATAACAGATTGTCGCCTTGTAGCTTGATAACGATTGGTGATGATCTGTTACCGAAGGAAGACAAAGAAAAGCGTTCTACGTTTCGAAGATGGCGCTTATCCAAATAAAGATGTGTCATGTTCGGTGTTATGAAGAACTCGTGCTGGTCGAGAGTAAGCAGGGCGGCGCCTAATCTTTCAAGTGATGGAAACATAGCAATAGCGTCCATGGGGTCAATGTTTGTCCCTTCAATATACAGTCTGGTCAGTTCGAATGCAGAAACTCGGTTTTGCATGTCGGTTATTGTTCTCAGGGGATTGTTCATTAGGTTCAAAGACTTCAACGAAACTGGAAGCCAGGATATATCCAAATATTCTAATCCTGTTTCATCCAATTTTAATCTCCTTAACTTATTTAAATGGGTTAGATCCAGAACTTTAACCGCCAAGCAGTCAGAGAGGTTTAGTATTTCTAATGAATCCATGCCATGGAATAGAAGTTCGCGTGCATCTGAAAAATCGAAAGCACTGATCAGCAGGGATTTCAAATTGGAGCAGCAAATGTTGCTTGGACCACATTCGTTGATATTCCTTACTCTGACTTTCATAGAGGAGAAGAGAATTAATCTCCATAACTTTGGCAACGAGCATAGCAGATTTGTATGAGTGGCATTGGTCAAGGTTTTGTTAGTAAAGAGCATGTTGTAGGACGTATTATTGTCTAGATTACTTTGTTTTCTATACAGGCTTTCCAGTCGCTTGTACTTGAAACCTTTCGCACTAAGAGATAATACATCCTCTAGTATTGTATTCAAGATACAAAACGGTATGCGCGAATCTTGTCCAACTCTTTGTGCGAATATGAGATACCTTTTAGTCGTTCTCTCATAGTCGTCATCATCACACGTACTCGTGTAGTATCCTGATGGCAGTGAATCATTGCAGTGCATTGTGCGTACATTAACCATACACATCAGATCAGTCTCATCGATCTTTTCTGCAGTCATAATAATCAAAGACAGAGCTACTCCCAACAGCCGCTTCATTCTTGCTTCGTCAATTTGTAGTCCTGGAAAATTTAAATAAAATCAAAATATCATCCTCATGCATGCTATGCAATCTAACATACACAGGCCGGCCAATGAATTAGGACCAATTTTTTATTGGATTACCTTTGCCCCGAATTATGAAGCATATAAGTCAGTGATCTGCCCGGCGTTGCTCGGGCTCTTTTTCATAATATGTTGCAAAAATTGTATGTGAATTTTCGGGAAAAAAGTGCCATGAGAAAAGCTAAACATTTTTTTTAATTCATGTTTAAGTTCTGCGAAACTTCTTTTTTGGTGCTCCCAAGGGTTGGCCTCTCCCTGTTCGGCCCTGTGGCAGTTCTAGTCCTCCTCCCTCATGTTGGAATGTTGTGTTGTTGAGTGCGTGAGCGAAGCCGGGTCACAGAGTTCTTATTAAACTCTGTGGCTGGGTTGTTCTGCGGCGGAGCCGCAGTTGCGGAGGCCGTCCATTGGGAGCCTTTTCGTTTCTTCAATACCAATTTTTTCTTCATTTATTCTAAGCTTTTTTTCATGTGTTCATTTCGTCTGCGTTTTCACATTCTAATTTTGCAAAAACTTCATCTTGTTTAAGCTCGTTAAACGCCCAGTTTTTCCGCTGTTCCTCAAAAAAGAAGTCGCTGACTGCCAAAAAAGAAATTTTTTTCAACTTTCTAAGATGAATTTTTAAAGGCTGTGGGCGAATTTTTCGTTCCCGTCACGTATTGTCCAAGTTCACTGCAAATAACTTCCAGATTCCAGAAAACGGAAATTGTCAGTTTCCTCAGGGGCTTTCCTCTTGCGTAGAAAAGCAAGCATAATTCAAACAGTCGTAACTGAGATGTGCTTCCGTAGCTGAAAGCTGTTCGACTCGAAACCGGAAGTGAAACCGTGCTTGAAAAAAATTTAAAAAAAAACGTGTTCCCGAAAAAAAAATTATCTGCCCATGTCTGGCGTGCTGAAGAAGTCTAAAATAGCTGAACAATGTTTATTCGTGTGTGTTGCATCACCCTCACTCACTTTGGCCATGCTAAGAAAGGCTAAGCTTCCCAATGGATTTCAAGGTTGGTGCCAAGGATGGCTTCAAGGATAGCTCCGAGGTTGGCGCCAGAATTTCAACGAACTTTTTTTGACAATTCTCAGGAAGACAGTGACCTTCCACTTGCTTTGAAGTTTTAGTGTAAAGTTCACACTCAACTTTTCAGAACTTTTCAACATCATCGAAGTCGAGTTGAACTGCTAAAGCACTGTATTGGATAGGCAATCCATGGGGAGCTTTTTAAAAAATTTTTTTCGATTTTTCAAAATAAATTTTTACTATATTAATTTTAAGCTTTTTTCATGTGTTCACTTCGACGGTATAGTCACATTCAGATGTTGCAAAATGTCATCAAAAAAGAGCTCGAACAACGATGCCGGGTGTATCGTCTAGAATCCCTTAAAAAGATGGCGTCATCTTTTGACCAAAATGAAAAATTCATTCAAAAAAACATT
>JAHWFO010087791.1:0-13340 GCA_023313115.1 Rhysida immarginata | reverse complement strand
GACCTCTTCTATCATCTCCCAAAAAATCTGTACTCAATTCAAAAACACCCTCTATATAGATAAGCAATAATTTTAAATTTTGTTATAAGAAGTAATTCGTTTTATAAGTAAAAAAAAAATGTTAAATAAACATTGCATGCATTTTTTACTTTTATTTATTTTTCTTATAATTTTACATAATGTGCGATCTATGCAGCATCTAGCGTGATCTGAATTCCGTAACTTGTACAGTTATTTTATTTATATAGTTGATTTACCCAATGTTAAGAGTTGGTTTATCAATTATTTATTTAAAAATTTTCCAGAATACACTATCGGCAATATCATGTCATCAAATTCTGACCCAATTCATTTCTGGCTCCACTGAAACTGAAAATGAAACTAAAGTTTCTAGCTCCCGGTTACATACAGCGCCATTTTTCAATGGAGTTCTCGCCCTACCTTTAGTTTAATTTTTCAGTGGAACTCGATGACCATTTATTTCTATAGAACAAGATTTCTGTCAATAATAAGCCTTAAATTTGGTCGACTTATGATGATGTAACAATGTATGAAGTTCTTCTTTCAGTTGGAAGGCTTTCTTTCTAGGAAGTATTGGTTATAGTTGAATTCTGATGTTTTTTGCAGAAGAGGATCAGAGATTTCCGTATAGGCATGCGACTACCGATTTGGATCCGCTTTAATTCCTAGGGCATGGTCTTGTCAGATGTGGATCTGAAGTAGCCTTGTTAAAATCATTTGTCAATTTGTTGCAAGTAGATATCTCGTTGGTGTCGCTAATGATTGATGGCCTTTGAGCTACAGTTACTCTTTTAGATAAGACTGTGTGTAATTCTGAATATCGTATCCTCCGTTCGAGAATCCAGTCAACTGCTTCTTGTCTTAACAATGGCTCAAAATTAACGAACACCTACAATGAGCCTCTTTTCGAAGTCAGGCAGGTGTATAACATTTTCCCATGCTAATAAGAATCACATGACCTCAAATTATTTTGCATAATAACGAATTAAAATTTATGTTGCACACTCGTTTCTAATTCAATGGCCTTTGTATATGTGGTACAAAAAGTAAACGTACAACAATAGCAGAGATAAGGTAGAACATTTTAATATGCCGATGCATTTTGGTTGGCACCATTATTATTGGCTTGCAGCTGCAAAAAAAATGAGCTCAAGCTATGGATTTTGTACTACGAGGTAAGTGAATAAATAAAACAGTGCCCTAGAAATTTATTTCATATTTTAATGGATTGTAAATTTGTATTTTGTAAATTTTGATAAAGACGTTTTTGGACTATGACTGCATTTCGTTCCAGGAATTGAATAAAATACTGAAGAACATCATCTGCAAGTGTGAAAGTTTCGAGTTGAAAGCGGACTTGATGTAACATTCATTTGCTTCTGCTGTGTGATTTACAAGTCTTCATTCTAACTGAGCAGGTATTGTCAGAGCTTACTGAGTTTCAAAGGGGTCAAATTGTTGGTACCTCTGACTCCAGTTGCCAATTTGTTTCCAGTGTCGACATGTACAAAAGCTATCATAGCATACATAGTTCCTGGTTAATATAGCCGTGATAAAACTGGCCTTTTTGCAAACGCAAATAAATACGACTGAAAAGAAAATGCCCCATAATGTGCAGAATGACTTTTGGCGTTATGAGCTTTGACTTTACTTTGAAGGTGAAGCTCAGATTTAGCTTCGGTGGGATAAAAATAACTGAAACATTTCATATTTTGAAACGTCTCACGTTCCTCACTGGCCCACTATGCAGAAAAACTAATAGGTACCGCACTTACGGTGATCCCGATTAATTCTGTAGACTAAGTCATCCTTGGACTTCTGTGCTTTTGGACTTCTGTGCTTTTGGACTTCTTAAAAGATAGTCTACCTACACTGAATGAGCATATTATTATGACCATCTGATATGTTTATGCAAATGCGCGCACGGACGTCGCCACAATGCTGCTAGCGGGCCGGACCAATATAAAAAGGGAAGCTGAGTGTCGTCGACAACAGTAGACGTGTTCCATTCTTCAACTATGGGTAAACGACGCGATTTAACAGCCTTCTTCAAACGCGGGATGATTGTAGGTGCTCGGAGCTATGGAGCGAGTATCAGCGAAACAGCAGCATTCGTGGGGTGCTCAAGAGCAGCCGTCGTTAAAGTATTTAAACACTGGACGGTTAGCCGGAAGACGAGGTCTGAATGTTCGCGTTGTGGCCGCCCGCGGATGGTTGATGATCGGACAGAACGGAGACTGTCACGACTGGTAAAGGATAACAGAGGGCAACTGTGCATCAAATCACTGCTGACTTTAATCAGGGGTCCTCCAAAACGGTTTCTGAATGTACTGTCCGCCGCACACTGCATCGCATGGGATACGGAAGCCGAAGACCTGCCCGCACAACTTTGCCGTCTGCAGCCAACAAGCGGAAACTACTCCAATTCGCTCAGGAGCACAAGGACTGGACTATCGAGCAATGGAAACAAATTATGTGGTCTGACGAGTCACGATTCCATTTACATCATGCAGACGGCCGCGTGAGAATCTGGCGGAAACAGCACGAAAGAATGGACCCCGCATGCATGAATACAACCTTTCAGGCCGGTGCGGGCAGTGTTATGGTCTGTGGAATGTTTTCCTGGCATGCGTCAGGTCCGTTAATACGTGTTGAACAACGTCTGGATGACACAATATACCTCCGTATTGTCGCCGATCAATTCCACCCTGTCATGTTGATGGCGTATCCCAACGGAGATGGCTACTTCCAGCAAGACAATGCGCCATGCCACAGCTCGTATTGTGCAGGAGTGGTTCCAGGAACATGAGGGGGACTTTGCCTTTCTTCGGTGGCCCCTACAATCTCCAGAACTCACTCCAATTGAGCCTTTTTGGGACGAAGTCGAACGAACCATCAGACGGCTGGATCCACCACCGTCCAATCTAGCACAACTAGACAGTGCTATCCATCAGGCATGGTGTCAGATTGCTCCCACCATCTTCCAACATCTCGTGGAATCATTACCACGAAGAATCACCAAAGGCAAAAGGTGGCCCAACGAGTTACAGACAGGATGGTCATAATAATATGCTCACTCAGTGTATAACGCTCAGCGAAGAAGTGTAAAACAACATCCACCTTGCAATGCTTCGCAGAAGTTTGTTCCTATGTGAACTACGATATCGAGCTATTGTCCGTAACAGGAGATATTATAAGAGTCCTACAAATGAAAACGAAAATTTGTGTGGGAAATATAGGTTGCATGTGTTGCATCACGTGAGAAAGAACGATAGCTCGCACTTCGAAGCTCTGCCAGTGATCGCTTCGTCCAAACAAGCAATCGCGAAAAAAAATCAAAAGCAATCGCAAACAGCACGAGGAAGGTGATGTTGACCATGATTTTGATCGCAAAGGCCCGATTTTACTAGACTTTCTTGAAAAAGGCACCACAGTTAACGCAGGACGATATGGGGAAACATTGAAGGCACTGCGCGCGGCTATCAAATGCAAGCGTCCTGGACTTCTTACAGAAGGAATGCTTCTTCTCCACGACAACGCGCGTCCTCACATATCGAAAGCAACGGTAGACCTCATCAAAAAGTTCAACTGGGAATCAATGCAGCATCCACCCCTGACTTATCCCCATGTGACTTTCGCGTGTATGGGGATCTCAAGAAACATCTGAAAGGCCTCAGGTTTCAGTCGGGACGATGAAGTGAAGGTAGAGGTTTTGGAGTGGTTCCACACGCAACCGAAATACTTCTTCTATAAAGGAATTACACGCCTTGTTACACAGTGGGATAAATGCCTTAACGCATTTGGAGAGTATTTTTAAATTCCTTGTATATACTTTGGATAAAATAAATAATTTTCATTTTCATTTGTACGACCCTTACACATTAACACAAGAGATATGATATCGCGAAGAGTAGCTGAAGGTCCAAATCGTACAATTTTAACTGCCTCAACCCTCTGCATTACTAAAATTTTTACCTTATCTACAGCGTTATATTTCTTTTTCAATTACCTTAGTGTCTACCTACTCTCTACTCAAATGAACCAGCAGTGAAACTTACTTTTCGAAGTGAAATTCAGCCTTATGGGTTCAGGGGAAAGAAATAAAGAATGATTCTCACGAATAACTTCGTTTAGTGGAGTTCAATGCAACAAAGAAGCTTAGAAGAAGGAAGAAAATCAAATGGACCCAGTCCACAGGATATATTGTTTATAAGGAAACGATGGCATAGGATGTTGCTCAAAGAAATTTGAAAGGAAACTTGTAACGGAAGAAGAAAAGAATGAACTGAAAAGGAGAGCTTTGAGGAAATTAAATAATTTATTAAAATTAGAAAATATGAATCCAACAGCTTCTACATGAAATTAAAAACTCTATAAAATATTTAATAACTAGTATAACTCAAATTAAAAAACAGAAAAATTATATTTATATGCTTTCAGTTGATTCGATATGTTTTAACGATTTACAAATAAAAACAAGAAATTAAGCCTCCCGAGGAAGGTATAGGAAAGTAGCGGAAGCCCTGAGTTCATCTATATTTTTTATTCCTTCATCTGCACTTTTTAACCCCCCCATTTTTTAAAACAAAAATTGATTTTCTCGAACCTTGTATTTAGAAAATATAAAAGAACCCTATCTTCTTTCCTTTCTCATCATTTTCGATCGAATGATATATCACACCCTATATGCTGCCATAAATTTCTAAAGACCAAGTGATTGCCACCCCAACAACTCCGACCCTATTGAAACAATTTTGCCCAAACTTTACAATAATGTTGATCTTGCTTGGAGGAATCTGCTTACCGAATTTCACTCCTTTATATGCATAAATACGCGTAGACCTTTTGGTCCCCTCTAATTTCCGCCCCCGAAACTCCGACCCCAGTGGGCCAATCAAAACCAAATTAAATAGTGAAGGTGCCCATGCCCATAATAAGCTACATTCTGAATTTCAACCTTCTATCTCAAAAAATGCGGAAATTATGAAGGGGACAGACAAACAGACGGACATTGTCAAAACAATAAGTAGCTCCATTCTTCCGCTACTTAATAATAAAAACGTGAAAAAACAAAAATTGTTTTCATCAAAATTGATCTGAAATTTTCATCTAAGCTTGAGAGAACTGCCTTAAATGACCATTGAATCCTTAACATTTGTCCGAAAGATTAAGAAGGTTTAATCTTACCTAATCTACCCTATCCCATACATATTAACTTTGAATTAATATTAATAAATTAATATCGCATAATTAAGGATGATAAGTAAATTAGATATATTTATCCTTTAAGAAAACTGTCCCCCTACCTTTTTCCTTCTTTCATATTGGACTCTTCCAAATTTCGTGTAATAATAATAATAATAATAATAATAATAATAATAATAATAATAATAATAATAATAAACCCACAAATTTAAACCCACACTTATACAAAACCTTACAGAAAGCCACAATTCTAAACACTTGTCACATACTAAGGAAATTCCTACACCCAAACATCAATACTCCCACGAGTGCATAACTTTCCCTCCCTCGTATTTGAGTCCCTTGGGCTTTGGCCCTCTTTTGGATCCGCCTCTGGGATTGGCTTCCGGACTTGATCCGAGTTTGGCTTACCGAAACAATGACAGTAATAACACTCTGGTAGTAATCAATAGCGCAACCCCGCCCCATGAAAATTTTCTCGCCCAAAGAAGAAAAACAGCCAAATTGGGTGGTTTCTAGCACAATCTGGCAATCCTATTTGAGATTTTTATTATAGAAAAAGAAAAGATGGAATGAATATTCAGTAATATTCTGAAATTTTCAATGATAGATGGCGTATCAAGTATGAGAGTAAATTTGAAAAAAAATGTTTGTGACTTGCACAAAATCAATTCTACTCCATTTATTTGTGATTTTGCTTGCAATGGCTAGAATAGAAATTATTCTGGGCTTGCGCATAGCCCGTAAAAACTGCGGTTAAGTAGTTTCAATTTTGTGCCGTGCATTCATAGCTTTTTCGTAATTTTATTCAATACATAAGTGTTTATTTTCGTATCTTTATTCAGTTCTTAAATGTTTATTTTCGTATCTCTATTCAATTCTTAACAATGACGTATATTAAAGATAGACCCCGAAACCTGCCGCCATGCATGAAGCAAAATTATGACCACAAGTGTGTGAGTGAAGATGATGCAAAACACATGGCTAAACGTGGAGTCTGTAAGCAAAAAATTAAAAAGAAGGCCTTTAATACAAACTTTCAATACATATTTCAAGTTTCCAATTTTCAAATTTCACAATCCAAACTTTTATCGCTTATTTATACCTTTTTCTCCGATAACTCTCTGAGAAATCCAAAAGCTATCGGCCACGAGACCAGCCTTCCTCAGATACCAATCCGCGATGGATAAAAAAACATTAGCTTTGCTCCGCCTCCCAGAACGGTCATGACTGAAAGTGAGTGAAGATGATGCAAAACACATAGCTGAACATGAGGCTAGCCGATTAATAATTCTTTCACACGCCGATCACGGAGTGATAAATTTGTCTTTTTGTTAACTTTGTATTTTAAGTATTTTATTGTATTATACGAGGGTTGGGGCATAAGTCATGGCAACTATTTTTTTTCTCATAGCTAAGGGATGGTATCACAAAATGTCATATGTCTCGAGGAAACCGTTCATTCATAGTATATTTCCACAACACCAGATGGCTTTGCGATTTCCTTTTGTTGCATTGAGAACAATGTTAAATCAGTTCTTAGTCAACCGCCGTGCAGGATGGATGTAACCCAAGTTGAACAACGCTCAATATAGCCGGTCTCCGCTGGCTTTGTTAAAAATTGGAGCACCCACTATACTCTCCGGACTTTTCTCCATGTGATTTTGACCTTATACGGACGGTAAGGAACCATTACGTAGTAGACAGCTTCGAACACGAATGGACATTGCAACAAGAGATGACCAGATTTCCACATGGTTAGAGAAATGGTGAAGCAGATGATATGGGCGCCTGTCACATCGTTGGCAGCGTACTGTGACCGTTCAGGGGACTACTTTGAGGCCCTTAAGAACGGGTATGTGTGCTGTAAGATTCTGGAACATGAAAGTTGTAATGTTATATCAACTACCTTAATATATATTAAGAGCAAAATATTTCCGTGTTGTTAAATGTCCGTATATTTCCTCCATTCCTTCTCCTTTCATCTATATATTTCGCAATTTCTACCCACGGTCGAATTCACACAAAAAAAATTGTTGCCATGACTTATGCCCCAACCCTCGTATACACAATTTTTCACTCATGGTTTCAATTTCAATTTCGTTTCGATCATCTTTCATTTTCAGTTACATATTTTTGGTTTATGCTTATGGAAAGTGATTTCTGATCCTTTTTCGTGTCCGTGTACAGTTGTACGCGGAACAACTTGAGCAGTGGTTTTGGAATTATTATTCCTTGGGCCCAAAATCGTTAAACCAAGCAGCCAGACAGCTATTTCACGGCTCACTCATGTCCTTCTATTTCTATGCTCGAAACTCCTGCGCAGAATTGTCATGGCTTCAATTGGCATCACTTTCGTGGCGATGTTATGCATTTATTTTCTTATCTTTATTCAGTTATTAAATATTTATTTTCCTATCTTTATTCAAAGGGATTTGAAATCTACCTTTAATATACGCAACAAGATTAAAGACATTTTGAATCAATTAAAGAATGATTATATGATAGCTTTAATGTAATTGAATATACGTGTACGTATTGATTCTTAAGGATTTATTTTCGTATCTATTTAATTTTTAAATATTTACTTTCGTATTTTTATTCAAAACTTAGGCATTTTTTTTCGAATCTTTATTCAAATTTTAAAATTTATTTTCGTATTTCTATTCAATTTTTAACAATGACGCCATAAAGATAGACCCGGATGCTTGAAGCAAAACAATAGGAAAGCTCCGCCTCTCAGAACCATCATGATGCATAATCCGATGATGATGATTAATAATTATTTCACACGCCGATCACGGAATATGTTTCTGTTTTCGTTAACTTTGTATTTTAAGTATTTTATTATATTTTTCGCTCATGGTTTCAAATTTCTATTTCCTTTCGATCGTCTTTCACTTACGTATTTTCATTTCAGTTACGTATTTTTGATTTATGCTTCTGGAAAGTGATTCCGATTCTTTAGAAAGCGGAACCTCTTTGAGATTGGTTTTGAATTAATCATTCCTTGGGCCTATAGTCAAAAACCAAGCAGCCAGACAGCTAAATATTCCGCGGCTCCGACTTTCAAATTGATTCGTATTTCGGCTCACTCCAGCCCAGAAATATCATGGCTTCAATTTCGTGGCGATGTTAACAATAGAATTTTCGGTTCAATCTACATTTGAAATACGTAGCAAGATTAAAGAAACATTGAATACGATGACTTTAATCTCGTTGAATCTACGTCATTGATTCGTAAGCATTTATTTACGTATCTATTTAATTCTTAATTATCTATTTTCGTATCTCGATTCAATTCTTAAGTATTTATTTTCGTATCTCTATTCAGGTCTTAAAGAATTATTTTCGTATCATTATTCAATTCTTAAGCATTTATTTTCGTATCATTATTCAGTTCTTAAGTATTTAGTTTCGTATCTTTATTCAGTTCTTAAGTATTTATTTTCGTATCTTATTCAATTATGTATTTATTTTCGTATTCTTATTTGAGTATACGTATTTTTGATTTATGATTATGGCTCCTGATCCTTTTTCGTGACCGTGCACAGTTGTACGCGGAACTACTTTGAGGAATTGTTTTGAATTAATTATTCCTTGGGCCTAAAATCGTCAAGAACCAAGCAGCCAGACAGCTAACTATTCCACGGCTCACTCCTACCCAGAACTGTCATGGCTTCAATTTAGTGGGGAAGTTAACAATAGGATTCGGAATCAACCTTTAATATACGCAACAAGATTAAAGAAATCTCGAATCAATTAAAGACTGAATATACGTCATTGACTCTTAAGCATTTATTTACCTATCTCTTATTCAATCATGTCTTTATTTTCGCATCTTTATAATTCTTAAGCATTTATTTTCGTATCTATTTAATTCTTAATCATTTGTTTTCGTATCTTTATTCAGTTCTGAAGCATTTATTTTCGTATCTTTATTCAATTATTAAATATTTATTTTCGTATCTCTATTCTATTATTATGAAGTTATTTTCGTATCTATATTCAATTCTTAACCATACTTTTTTGTATCTTTATTCGATTGTTATGAAGTTATTTTCAGATTATTATTCAATTAATCTGCAATTCCAGAAATCTCTATGCAAATAAAAGAACGAAGAAACCTCTTTCTTACCTCCATGGCAATCTATCTCTTCCATATATTTTCGTATCTTTATTGAATTCCTAAGCATTCATTTCCTAAGCATTTATTTTCGTATCTTTATTCGATTATACGTATTTTTGATTTTTTGCTTATGGAAAGTGATTCCTTTTGATACAGTCGTACGCGGACCTACTTTGAGGAATGGTTTTAAATTAATTATTCCAAAATCGTAAAAAAAAACAAAAAAAAACACGCCTCCAGACAGCGATCTATTGCACGGCTCACTCCTGCCCAGAACAGGTCATGGCTTCAATTGGCTTCAATTTGGTTAACAATAGGATTCGGAATCAACCTTTAATATAAGCAATAAGATTAAAGAAATTCCCAATCAATTAAAGATTGAATATACGTCATTGACTCTTAAGCATTTTTTTCGTATCTTGATTCAATTATTTATTTTCGTATTTTTATTCAGTTCTAAAACATTTATTTTCGTATCTCCTTTTAATTCTTAACCATTCTTATACGTATTTTTGATTTATACTTATGAAAAGTGATTCCTGGTCCTTTTTCGTGTCCGTGTACAGTCGTACGCGGAACTACTTTGAGGAATGTTTTTGAATTAATTATTCCTTGGGCCTAAAATCGTCAAGAACCAAGCAGCCAGACAGCTAGCTATGCCACGGCTCACTCCTACCCAGAACTGTCATGGCTTCAATTTAGTGCGGAAGTTAACAATAGGATTCGGAATCAACCTTTAATAAACGCAGCAACGTTAAAGAAATCTCGAATATACGTCATTAACTCTTAAGCATTTATTTTCCTATCTTTTATTCAATCATGTTTTTATTTTCGCATCTTTATAATTCTTAAGCATTTATTTTCGTATATTTATTTAATTATTAAATATATATTTATTATTATTATTATTATTATTATTATTATTATTAAGCATTTATTTTCGTATGTTTATTAGCTAATTAAATAGTTATTTTCACATTATTAATCAATTAATCTGCAATTCAAGAAATCTCCATGCAAATAAGAAGGAAGAAATCTCTTTCCTACCTCCACGGCAATTTTTTTTAAAGAAGTTTCGGTTTCAGTTGCACAGCTTCCATCTCTCTCAGAGGTTGCACGTGTGAAAATTATCTTAAATAAAAATTGTTGGAATTTCTATTGCCATTGATTTACTGTGATAATTTTTTTACATGGTATAAAACGGAGTGGCCGAAAGTCATGGGCATAGCCTTCAACATTAGATGAAAGCCCGTCTGAAACCGTGTCGACATGTATATAAGGGGAATTACTTTGTTTTCTCGCCGTGTGGCACTATTAGCATTTTGTTATTGCATTGAGAGGCTACTATACATTTACGTTATCTTCCAATCCTGTAGTCAGAACGTTATGAAAATTTCCACATATATTTCAGATGTATCTTAATAATGTTTCTTTGAATTACAGTTATTGGTGAAAGGATACTACTTCCTGGAAACGCTCTATAATTCTCAAGCATTTATTTTCATATATTATTCAATTTTGTATTTATTCTCGTATCTCTCTTCATTTATTTTCGTATCTTTATTCAGTTCTTAATCATTTATTTTCGTATTTTTGTTCAATTATTAAATATTTATTTTCGTATCTCTATTCAATTCTTAAGCATTTATTGTCATATCTTTATTTGATAATTAAGTAGTTATTTTCACATTATTATTCAATTAATCTCCATTTCAAGAAATCCCTATGCAAATAAGAAGGAAGAAATCTCTTTCTTACCTCCATTGCAATCTTTTTTAAAAGAAGTTTCGGTTTGAGTTGCAGAGCTTCCATCTCTTTCAGCAGTTGCAAGTGCGAAAATTATCTTAAATAAAAATTGTTGGAATTTCTATTGACAGTGATTTACTGTGATGATTTTTGTTTACATTGTGTAAAACGGAGTAGCCGAAAGTCAAGGGCATAGCCTACAACCATGATGAAAGCCTGTCTGAAACCGTATCGACAAAAAAGCTTATATAAGGAGAGTCGCATTGTTTTCTCGCCGTGTGTCGCTATTAGCATCCGTTATTAAAGCTCCCTATCCAGAGTTTTACCTGTTATTGCACTGACGGGCATTAACGTTATATTTCAAACAAGTAGTCGGAACGTTATGAAAATTTCAGATGTATTAAGAAAGAGAGCTACTAAATTTAATTAGGATATGCTTAATAGGGTTTTTTTTTGAATTACAGTTATTGTTCAAAAGGGTGCTTCTTCTTGGAAACGCTGCAAAATGTCCCTTAATTTTGTTTTTTCTGTTAAAGAATGAATTCCAGAATGGCCTGAACGGGGAATAAAAAAAACGCGTTTTCCTATATTATTTCTTGTTTCTTTAATATTAAAAACAATTAAAGTCCTTAATTTCTACTTAAAAAGAGCATCTATTTTCGTATCTTTATTCAATTTTTAAACATTTATTTTCGAATCTTTATTTAATTCTTAAGCATTTATTTTCGTACCTTTTGTATTATTATTTTGAGTGATTCCCGGTCCTTTTTTGTGTCCGTGTATAGTTGTACGCGGAATAACTTTAAGGAATGGTTTTGAATTAATTATTCCTTTTGCCCAAAATAGTCAACAAACAAACAGCCAGACAGCTAACTATTTGACAGTTTACTCCTACCCAGAACTGTCGTTATTCAGTTCTTAAGCAATTATTTTCGTATCTTTATTCCATTATATGTATTTTTGATTTTTGCTTATGGAAAATGATTCCTTTTGATACAGTCGTACGCGGAACTACTTTGAGCAATGGTTTTGAATTAATTATTCCCAAAATCGTAAAAAACGAAGCCTCCAGACAGCAATCTATTCCACGGCTCACTCCTGCCCAGAATAGTCATGGCTTCAATTTGGTTAACAATAGGATTCGGAATCAACCTTTATATAAGCAATACGATTAAAGAAATTCCCAATCAATTAAAGATTGAATATACGATAACTTTAATCTCGTTAAATAAACGTCATTGACTCTTAAGCATTTATTTTCGTATCTAGATTCAATTCTTAAACATTTATTTTCGTATTTCTATTTAATTATGTATATATTTTCGTATCTTTATTTAGTTCTTAAGCATTCATTTTCGTATCTCTATTCAATTATGTATTTATTTTTGTATCTTTATTCAATTCTTAAGCATTTATTTTCTTATCTCTATTCAATTATGTATTTATTTTCGTATCTTTATTCAGACTTAAACATTTATTTTCGTATCTCTTTTATACGTATTCTTATACTTCTTATACGTATTTTGATTTATGCTTATGGAAAGTGATTCCTGGTCGTTTTTCGTGTCCGTGTATAGTCTACGCGGAACTACTTTGAAGAATGTTTTTGAATTAATTATTCCTTGCGCCCAAAATCGTCGAAAACCAAGCAGCCAGACAGTCACGGCTCACTCCTTCCCAGATCAGTCATCGCTTCAATTGGTTTCAATTTGGTTAACAAAAGGATTCGGAATCAACCTTTAACATAAGCAACAAGATTAAACAAATCTCCAGTCCATTAAAGGTTGAAAAATACGATAACTTTAATCTCGTTCAATATATATCTTAACTCATAAGCATTTATTTTCGTATCTTTATTCAATTCTTAAACAGTTATTTTCGTATCTTTATTCGATAATTAAATAGTTATTTTCACATTATTAATCAATTAATCTGCAATTCAAAAAATCTCCATGAAAATAAGAAGAAAGAAATCTAGCTCCTACCTCCACGGCAATTTCTTTTAAGAGAAGTTTCGGTTTCAGTTGCACAGCTTCCATCTCTCTCAGCGGTTGCAAGTGTGAAAATTATCTTAAATAAAAATTGTTGGAATTTCTATTGCCATTGATTTATTGAGATAATTTTTTTACATGATATAAAACGGAGTGACCGAAAGTCATGGGCATAGCCTTCAACATTAGATGAAAGCCCGCCTAAAACCGTGTTGACAAATATATAAGGGGAGTTGCTTTGTTTTCTC
>JAHWFO010087780.1:0-14517 GCA_023313115.1 Rhysida immarginata | reverse complement strand
TTTAATAATCGAACGTGCCTTTAGATTACTATTATTTAATAATCGAATAAAGTGAGAGGGGAAAGAATACATGGAATTGGGTAAATTCTATTCATCCAGTAAGAAAATTGTCCCAATGGGGTCGGAGTTTGTGGGGGTGTCAGTCACTTAGTCTATAGAAATACGCCAACATATGGTCACATTCGATCGGAAATGAGAAACGAAAGATGGAGCTCTTTTTCATTTTCTAAATACTACGTTCGAGAAAAACAATTTTTCCAATAAAAATTTGGGAGCGGGTTAAAAATTGCAGATAAAAATAGATTATCTCAGCGCTACCGCTACTTTCCTATACCTTCCTCGGGAGGATTAATTTCTTGTTAAATAGCGGCAGAATGGAGCTACTATTGGTTTCACAATGTCCGTTTGCCCGTTTCATAATTCCTGCATTTTTGCATGTAGAAGGTTGAAATTCGGAATGTAGCCTACTATGGGTATTTAGTTTGCTTCACTATTTACTTTGGTTTTGATTGATCTACTCGGGTGGCAGTTTGAGGAGGCTAAAAGGTCTACGTGTATTTAGGTATGCAAAGTGATGATATTCGCTATGCAGATTCCTGTAGGCAAGATGTACATTACTATGAAGTTTGGGCCAAGTTGTCCCAATGGGGTTGGGAGAAGTTGGGTTTCAAGAAAATAGGGGGAGGGGTTATTAAAAAGTGCAGAGAATAGGGTAAAAATTGATGATCGCAGCATTTCCATTCTTTCTATACCTTCCTCGGGAGGATTAATTTCTTTACAGCATATGACAACAAGAAATTAATCCTCTCGAGGAATATATAGAAACAGTGGAAACGCTGAGATCATCTATTTAATCTCTTTTGGTAATTCCATTATTAACTCCTGGTTCTGAATTTTAATCAGATGAGTCGATATCAGCAGCATCTCCTGGGATAAAATCCTCTCCTACGTCGTTTTCTTTAATGCAAACATTATGTAGGACGCAGCATCCTATAATGTAATGTGGGATTAATTCATTCCTCCACATATCCATCAGCAATCTTCTAAATCTGCCCTTCAGGAGTGTAAAGGCACGTTCGATTGTGTTCCGTGTCTTTGCGTGAATATAATTAAATTTTTATTGCACTCTGGTTAAATGTCCATCGTCTCTGTAGGATTTCAGAAGATGGGCCGATATTGGATATGCGGAGTCTCCAAGGTGGTGCCCACCTTCAGGAAACATCTGCGGTGGCTGGGCTGCTATTCGTTCATATAAGTCCGAGCGCATGTACACTCGGGCATCATGAACAGACCCAACTTCCCCTGCGTAGCAGTCTGTGAAAAGCAGCCTACAAAAGCAGAAAAAGAAAAAAATGTAATTCTTTTATTTAACCATTTCACTGATATTGAATTAAAAGTTTAAAACCTACCATTGGTCGCACACAGCTTGCAAGGTTGTAGCATGGACACATTTTCTGGTTACATAGGACACTGCGTCTTTCACTGGAGCTTTGATCGGGATGGGTGCCATCAATTGCTCCCACCACACAAGGGATTCCTCCCATCGACTCAAATCCCTGGGCAATTTTCAATTGCTCTTGTGAGTCCTGCCATGATATCATTTCAGGAGTAATTCCAATAGGGCCAGCATGACCCTATTGGTGACATTCCAAACCGTCTGTTTTGGCACTCCAAAGCGATCTGCCACTGACCTGTAAAGACACGATAACGCATTATAAGCTGATTGGCTATTGAAAAAATCTAAGTCGAGTAATTATCATGAATAATGACTTGATACGTACCTGTATGTTTCTTGGATGGCAGTCACCCACTGAGTAACCAAAACTTGATCTACGATCGAGCTCATTGTTCGGTCAAATGACGGCGTAATATGTGGTGCAACCTAAATCAGGCAGGTGCATACATAATTGTTTACTGAACTGGATGGATAAACTACTTTTTTAATAATAAGGTAAGTGCCTTAATTTAGGTAGAAATTAGGTTGAAAAGTAGATTAATGTCCAGATTTTCATATAAAATTTAACGTGTTAAAAATTGTACTTGTTACTTCCTTGTACGAAGTAAAAGAAGTATTGTATTTGCGAAAAATTTCGGTTTTCAGATTTCAACGGAAATGTACATTTTTACCATCCCTGAATCCATTTTGACGTCTTACCTGTGTGTGTGTACGTACCTCGCATTTCTCAAAAACTATAAGGAGTAGGATGTTGAAATTTTGTATTTAGGACTGCTGTTGCACTAGTTGTGCACCTCAAACATGTGTATTTGGGGTTACCACAATAGATTTTCTTTCATGTCTTTGGAGTTTTGATTGCGCGGAGCAGTTTTTGAGGTCAGAGTTTGAAGAACTATATTTGAAGTACTTCATCTGAATTTTAAATACCGCTGCCGAAATTTATTTCAACATTTGGAGTTTTTAGCTAACGAATATCAAAGAGAGAGAGACGGAAATTTTGTGTCTCAAAAAAATCTTCAATAAAGTTCGTACAAGGGAGTCCCGTGGTGCCCACAATAAAATTTTTTTTTGGTTTTTCTTTTTTTTCACACACACAGATATATATATCAAGACGGTACTTAAAACACACCACCTCACCGAGGCTTCACTGCAGGTTATTTTTTAACCGACTTCAAAAAGGAGGAGGTTCTATGTTCGTCTGTATGTATTTTTTATGTATGTTCATCGATATTTCCATCATTTATAAACCGATTTTAAAAGTTATTTTTTCATTGGATTCGGTTTAGCACCAAGATGGTCCCATAATAATTTAATTAAGTCGATTTAATTTTTTATTTAATTCATTCAACTTGTTTACAATCGCGTATTGTACGCCGCTGCAAATAATTCTTTTTATATCGACACCGTAAAATTATGTTGTTTTGTTAACTGTTTAAAACGTAGAAGCGGAGATTACAATTATTTTCAATGAAGGTATATTGACTACATGTCTGCGTAAGGAGAAGTTGAAACTGTTGTCCCATCCAAAAATAAGCATTTGTAGAAAACCCCTTATCGTTTTACTTATTTTTTAGAGTATCTGAAATTCAACTCATTCTAGACGATATCTTTCTGAATTTTCACGATATTGGCTTGGGCCTGTAAGAATAGCTCTATACATTTGCCTAATAAATTATGCAAAAGACATTTTGGTAACGCTTGCGCATCCGCAGTTAAACGTTATTTAGTAAAAATGCTCAAAAATATAGTAAAAAGAGGGAAAAAATGAAAGCATCAAGGTTACATAAATACATATATTTATTTCTAAATCTGCGTGCTTTTTTTAAGTCATCAATGTTTCTTGCGCTTCTGATCTTTCTAACCCTTTCATCCCTGCTAAAGGAATTCTGCCCTTGGTCCACTCCTTTTTTCTGTTTTTACTGCTGATGAAGATGCAATGCTCGTAAAGGCCATGGATTCCTAAAATATGCCAAAATCTTTAATGGATTTAGCAGACAGACTAGTGCAGACTTAACAGAATGTGTATAAACCCAACCAAATCTGCAAAAATGACGTTTAACAAGCGTCACATCTCTTTTATTCCAATCTATACCATTAGCAGTGTCCACGTTAAACCTTTATCATTCTGAAGGGATCTTGGTGTATGTTTGACAGCACACTTTCATTCAATCGCGGTCTTTCCAGCTCTTGGATACATCATCCATAATGGAATAGACGTAAATCGTCCCACTGCTTTTCTACGTTATTATACTGTGTGTGTGTTTCCCCTGCTCTCCTTCTGCTCAGTATTTTGGAACGAGGTCCAAAGATACAAGTGTCACCCTCGAAAGAGTTCCGAACCCATTCTTAATATTTATGGCTCGAAAATTTTCAAACTTTGTGTTCTCCTTACCACCATTAACTGAAAAAAGCGCCAATATAGCAGATCTATTGTTCCTTAAGAAACTTCTCTCAGATACCGTGTACAGTACTGACTTGTTACAGCGTATTTAATTAGGTCTGTCATAATTGCTTATTCAATAACAAGCGTTTTAATTTTCAATCACCATTGTCTAGACCAGCGTTTTTCAAATTTTTATTTCTCGTAGGACACTTAAGCTTGTACTTGAACCTCCAAAGCTTGGTTTTTATTAAATATTCATATCGGTGTACCGGGACTGGTTGAAAATTCCTGGCAAAGGGTGGTCTACATCCAACGCTCACCTGTCTATAGGATTCAGTGTCTTTATAACAAATTCCATAATTCTTTATAATCACAAATGTTTATATTATTTCAAAGCCTTTTTCCTTTCTACTTGTTAACCATATTTATATTGCTTTTATTTCTTTGATCGCATTTGCTATATGTACACTAGGCTCTTCATCCTATTTGTCACGGAAATCAAATTCCAGCTCGATTTCCGTTGACGGGAGCGTTAGCTTTCGCTCTCGGTTCTTCTGTGGAGCAATGAGGAGGGCGGAGCAACGACAATCGCCGCGTCAAAACCATCGACACGCCTCAGCCAATAGGGGAGCAAATCGAGAACGAGGGGCTAATTTGAAAATGATCGAGAGAGGACAGGGAAAAACGGTTGAGTTCTCAACGGAGGTGGACGGTTCGTCCCAACGTGCACAAGGAAATGGCGGGACGAGAAGTAACGGGCTATGCCCATCGTAAACAGCTCGAGTAGCGGAGAACAGCATGGAAAGAATGAGGGAACCCTGTCAATGTTCGCTAATACGAGGAAGGAGACGAGCGAGCCATACCGGAAAGTTCCGAGGGCGGAGAATTCGCTAAGACGCCACGAAACTGACGACGCCAGTAGTTTTCCGAGTGCGACGGACCGAGAGACGCCCCAAATCGTTGAGGGAGTGATGTCGATATCCACCGTGAATATTGTGAGTACTGTGTTTTATGTAGGCAGTTGTGCCAATTTGCTGCATCCTTGTTTTAGCGATTTATACCGTAGAGAGCTTCGCTCTGATACAATTATTAGAGGGGAGTGGCCAGCCGGGCTTTCAGCCTATCTACAAGAAGAGCTGGGATTTACGTTAATACAAATACCAGTTTCCAGGTTCCACGCCTGGGCGTAATTTCTCCTCGCAGTTCATTAACTATGGCGGACTGCGACTCGCAGATCGCTTTCTTGACCAATAATTTAGAGCGAACCGTTATTGATTGTTAAGAAAATGACTAACTAAATTCTTTAAATTGATATTAATTTTTATTGTTGAAACAATTTCATTTTAAACTGCGTAATTTGGCAAGTTCTTCACGCCTAACCTTCCACGATGCATGGTTGTTGATATTAATCAACCGCGGCTTTGCAAATGCCGGTTCGATCAATAAACCGTTGATGGTCTTCACTCGTGAAAATGCCACGTACGATAAGCCAAGTCCAAATTCTGAATCACCAATGTCTATGACTGCTTCATCAACAGTGATTCCTTCTGCTTTGTGTACGGTGATTGCATAGGCTAACTTAAGCGGAAATTGCTTACGCGTACAAGATACTCCTCCTTTTTTGAAGCCAACGACGATCGGTAAAATGGGAACTGCTTCATTGGTTAATGTTGGTCCAGTATAGGTTGCGAATTTGACGAGAATGCACATCGGCAGTTCATTCAAGTGGTTGCGAGTTTCAGTTGGCGAGTAGATAATGTCGACAACCACACCAAAAAGATATTGTGATTACGCTGTGATTACAGCATTTAGAATTACAATATATACCTCAAAATGTAGATTCAATATTCAAGAATGCAATGAAATCGAAAAAATATCGTTAAAAGTTCTAAGAACTTCGAAATTTGGCCTTAAAAATCGAATATGCTGAGCAAAATTTGCGAAGGGCTTCGCCGTATTTTGTATGTCAAAAATTCTATTTGTACGCGCAATGTTTGTTTACGTTTTTCTCAATGCATTCCTATGGGAACAATTGAAGGGTGATTATTCCTCGATGGTAGGTCGGATTTGAAAAATTTTTTTTTCTTGAGCATCACCATGGTCATGCGCATGCACGTGCAAATTTTCATTGTTGTGACTATTACGTGTCAAAAGTTTTATGCGGTCATCGAATTACACTTGTCGACTGTTAATAGAGCTTCGCTTACGCTTCGCTCTAATTATTTCAATTGGTTGGAATAGTATTAAGGTTATTCTGACAGTTTGTTTCTCTGGTTCAATTCAGTGTGCCAGGAGTATAAAATTCTCCAGTCAGTGTGTTTTGTAATGACGTATGATAATTGTAAGGACTGACTATGAACTGTGACTTTACCTGTTTAATATTGTGCTAGGACAGTGCGAATGATTATTTAAGAACTGTCAGGAACTTTTGAACTGTCGTATTTCCCTAAACTTTGTGCTCTTGTGCCTTATATGTGTCTTACGTTTGAGATGTAGGCTAAAGAATTTTGATGTGGAATTATCAATCCTGCAAGATTTGATATTACGCTTGCAAGGCTACTTATGTAAACGAGTTAGTCTTAATTGATGCGCTAGTATTTATACATTAGATATTTAATTCTGTGTCAAGTGATTTGTGTTTCGTTAAGTGAATAAGATTTATTTTGTCAGTTATTACGTCATTTATATATGGAAAAGTCATCTACCTTGATCAATATATTTATGGTAGTTATGAATGCCAATGTATGTATTTGTTTCATTTATAATTGGATTGCGGATAATGTGCTAGTTAGCTTTTAAGTCTTAGTTGTAAGGGTAATATATGTACAGGCGTTTTGCCAAGGTACTATGGGCCCATAATCCCATTTGGGGGTCTATAAAGCTCTCTGAAAGAGGATATATGATAGAGAAAGTTTTGAATGCCTTTAACATCAATTTGTTAAACGATGGCTTTCCAACATTCCTCCACTCAGCCAACGGCTCTCTGTCATGCATCGATCTATCTATATCCTCTTCATCTTGCACATCTAATTTAGCCTGGAGCGTATTCTCAGATTTACATGGTAGTGATCATTTCCCGATCAGTATTTGCCTGAGTTCTTCTACTTTTTCCAACCCTCTACCACGTTGGAAATTGGAAAAGCAGACTGGCAGGTCTTCCAATCCTATCTACAGTTTGAGAATGTAACACCCTTTCCATCTGTAGATGAGGCTATAGAGGATTTCACTTCCCGCATTCTCCTGGCGGCACAACAATCCATCCCTAAGTTTAGATCCTCTTCCACGAAAATTCCGGTGCCATGGTGGAATGAAGAATGTGCCCTAGCGGTTCCAGAACGTAAGAGTGCTCTCCGCGTTTTGTCCGCACAACCCACTCTCGAAAATCTTATTACTTACAAGAAAAAAAGGGCCAGTTGTAAACTAATCATTTCCAATATTAAGAAACTCTGTTGGAGGGATTATATCTCCTCCATTAATAAAAACACTCCCCTTCTAACTGTATGGAAGATGATTAGAAAAGTAAATAGGAAAAGACTCCCGGATAAACTCCCTTCTCTCATTGAAAATGGTCATACATACTTTGACCCGAAAGAGGTAGCTAATATCCTCGGAAGGGCATTTGCTGAGGTTTCACAAATAAATCATTCCTCAGCCTACTTCCAAAGACAAAAACGTATTGAATAATCGCATGCTATAAATTTTAAATCTCGAAACCTCGAAAAATATAATTTCCCGTTTTCTTTACGGGAACTGCATTATGCTCTTCGTTGCTCCAGAGATTCTGCGCCAGGCCCAGATGGAATCTTATACGCTTTCCCGAAACATCTCACGAGGGAAGCTTATGCTCACCTTCTCTCGTTATACAACTACATTTGGTCATTAGGAGAGATTCCAACTTTGTGGAGGGAAGCAATTGTTATTGCTATTCCAAAACCAAATAAAGACCACTCTTGCCCTTCAAACTATCGACCAATAGCGTTAACCAGCTGTCTGTGCAAAGTCTTGGAAAGGATGGTCTCTGTCCGATTTATGTGGTACCCGGAAAAAAACCCACCTGTTGTCTATGTTTCAGTGCGGTTTCCGCAAATTCCGCTCAACTGTTGATCACCTTCTTCGGTTGGAGCATGAGATTCATTTCGCACAGAGACATAGACAACATGTCGTAGGGGTTTTCTTCGATCTGGAAAAAGCCTACGATACAACTTGGAGGCATGGAATAGCAATACTTTTGCGTAAATACGGCCTTACAGGACATCTTCCCTCTTTCCTGTGTAATTTCATGGCGAATAGAACCTTCCGAGTTCGCGTTGGGTCAACACTCTCAGACCCTTTTACGCAGGATAATGGAGTTCACACAAGGAAATGTGCTGAGTCCCTTCCTTTTCCTCATTGCTATTAATGAGGCCTGTTTACAACTTCCATCTACTGTGAACTATTCCCTGTACGTTGACGATATCGCCATTTACTGTCGAGGTTCCTCGATGTTTTTTATTGAGCGTCAACTGCAAATGGCTATCAACAAGCTTGTTACCTGGAGCAACGGAGTAGGCTTCAAATTTTCACCCCAAAAAACAAGGGCCGTACACTTTTGCTTTTTGAGAAGCCTCCATCCAGACCCGGATCTTACTCTTTATGGATCCCCGATCTCAGTGGTGGACTCCCACAAATTCTTGGGTCTGACCTTTGATAGAAAATTATCATGGCGCCGACATCTTCGTAATTTAAAAGCGAGATGCTTACAAGCCATGAATGGTTTGCGCTCTATTTCCGCTACCAAATGGGGCGCTGATAGGAAGATGCTCTTATTTTTATACGGCTCCCTAGTTAGATCTAAATTAGACTATGGAAGCATAGTATATGCCTCTTTGATCCCATTCAAAGAGCACCTTGAAGCTGTTTGATCCCATTCATAACCTAGGCATAAGAATTGCCACAGGAGCTTTCCGTACAAGTCCGGTAGAGAGCCTTTATGTGGAGGCTTCTGAGCCCCCATTATGGTTTAGAAGAGCCAAACTCCTCCTTAAATATGCTCTTCGTATATATGGTGAAAGTCTGCATCCAGCTTTTGCCTGTTTATATGATAAACCTAGTGTTCCTCTCCCTCATACCTTTAGAAGTATAAACAACGTGCTCAAAAATCTTTTGGAGAGCCTGAACCTCTCATTTCCAGTCATGCATAGCCGAGAGGTTAGAGATGTTCCTCAGTGGATTCTCCCCCAACCAGATATAAAGTACAACTTGTTTGCTGGGAAAAAATCTAATTTTATGGAAGCTGAAATTAAGGCACTTTTTAGGAATTTTTTGGAATCACTCCCTGATGGCTTCCATATACACACAGATGGATCCAAATCAGAGGATGAAGTTGGCTGTGCGTTCCTTATAGATGATTTGTTCCTATCATGTGCCAAACGAATTTTCCATTTTTTCTGCGGAATTGTTAGCCATAGCCAGAGCGTTAGAGTTCTCTTTTAATTATCCAAATTCCAACTTTTGGATTTTCTCAGATTTTCTGAGCGCCTTACAATCCTTGGAGTCATTCAATACAGACAACCATTTTGTTATAAGAATCCAGGAATATTTATTACCTGGATCTCCAAGGTACCAGAATTTATTTTGTTTGGATTCCCTAGCCATATGGGTATCCAGCAAAATGAACGGGTCGACAAGGCGGCAAAAGACGCTATTACAGACTTACCTATCTCGGAGCTACTTTCAATCCCCAAACATTTGTTCCCGGTCATCTACAAGAAACTCTTATCTTCTTGGCAGGAATCTTGTCCTCTTAACCCAGCGAATAAATTATATGAAATAAAGCGTGCCATTACACCGTGGTCCATACCTTGTCTAACAAACAGGCGAGTAGATGTTGTTCTTACTAGGCTTAGGATTGGTCACAGCCGTCTTACTCATGGCCATTTATTAAAAAAAGACCCAGCTCCATTGTGCTCCTGTGGAGCAATGCTGACTATTAAACATATTCTTATACAGTGCCCTTTACACCCTAATTTACGACGCTCATTAGGGCTGAATTATTCACTAGATTTTTTATTGGGGAACAACCCTATGATTTTTAAAAAAGTGTTTCTATTTTTAAAAATTATTCATGTTTTTAACTTCATATAGTCATCCTTTTATTGTTTTTGCATTGTATATATCTGATCATTAAGCGTATGTTTTACTTTATTTTATTTAGTGCCCGTTACACTGCCTTATATAATATTTCTTATTATGGGAGAACCCTGGGGAAAAATGTCTGTTTTTAAATTTATTAATGATTTTAAAATCCTCAGTCATATTTTTTATTGTTTTTCCATCTTTGTCATTCACGTTATTATGAATGTTTTTCATCTGATTTTTTTTCTTTTTTTTGAGGCTCATAAACAGTGGGTTTTTAAACTTTCTGTCGGGCGCAAAATGTCCATAGCAGCCGAAGCCCTAAAATTTCAACCAACCAACCAACCAACAAAGGTACTATGGAATCAAGGTGGGATTCTTATCAATCATAACGAATGTGGTATGCATACCTCTTATTTATGTTTAGGGGATTTCACGTTGATAAGTACTAGCTGGGTTAACAATTGTATCTTGTTTAAGTGATTATCTGAGTTATTTTACCTCACCAAAGAAGAGGTTAGATTAAGGCTAGCTTTATGCACTATTCCTTGATTTGTTACGTTGTTATCACCTTATTTTTCATGACTTGATTTAATAAATGTTATAACTACTTTTGTTATCGTACCACTGTACGTGCCTCAGTTTTTCCACTGCGCATACTTAATTTATCTGCTAAATACACGTTACACTATTACTCATATGTATTTATCTTTAGTGGCTTTTTGTTTTGGATCATCATAAACCTTTTCTTTTGTGCAGTTATGTAAACCAATACACTGAAATTGTTCGATTTGCATAATTTGAATAAAAGTCACGTATCCATTGAGCTGTGGTTCAGTGAAAAAAAGTAGCCGTGGAGGGTTAGGGCGAATACACGTGCAGGTGTTTTGCAAACATTACTGAAAATTTTCAGCCCCTCTATCACATATCGTCTGCAGAATGCCGCAGAGATGTCATTTGAGTGATTACGGTCGTGGACCAGCTGTTGGACGGCTTGAGGCAGGGCAAAGTGGGACTGACGTTGAGCGAGCAATGGGCATTGCGAAAAGTGTCGTTTCTCTTTTGAAAATTGCTGCTACCAGAGGATCCGCTTTACGTGTGCATAGGGATAGGAGTGGTTGTCGAAGAAGCACAACCGCTCGGGAGGACCGTAGCGTAGCCCTTTCAGCAAAAAGAGGCAGAAATCCGACACCCGCAGATCTTGCCGATGCTACAGGCACTCATGTTTCTGCCAGAACCATTTCCCGTCGGTTGAATGATGTCGGGCTATATGCACGGAAGCCTATCCAGTGCATTCCACTATCTCCGCTCCATCGACGGAAAAGATTAGAGGGGTGTAACAAACATCGTGCTTGGGGCGATCAGGAGTGGTCCATGATGATGTTCTCCGACTAGTCTCGATTCACTATGCATCAACTGATCTGGCGTGAAAAGGCAACTCGTTATCACCAACAATACATTCGGGAAGTACAAAGTTTCGATCAAGGGGCCATTGTGTCTGTGTGTGTGTGTGTGTGTGTGTGTGTGTGTGTGTGTCTGTGTGTCTGTGTGCGTGTGAAGGGGGGGGGGCATCATGCATGATGCCAGAACACCCCTTCAGATCTTTGCAAGAGGTTCTGTTACAGCAGATATTATAGGGAGATTCTTCTGGATCACGCTCGTCTTTTCCTTGGAGCAGTTGGTGCAGACTTTGTGTTCACGAACGACAATGACCGTCCACACAAGGTGAAATGGTATCGGATGTTCTTGATAGTGAGGATATCAGTGGATCGCATACACCCTGGACCTCAGTCCCATAGAACATGTCTAGGATGCTCTTGGTAGATGTGTGGCACAAAGGAATACCCCTCCCAGAACGCTGCAGGAACTGACAAATGCGTTACAGGAAGAATGGGTTAAGATCCCAGCTGGTCTTCTCAACGGTCTGGTAGGAAGCATGCCAAACAGATGCAAAACATGCATTGCGGTTCGAGGAGGTAATACTCACTAGTAAGGGACTCACATTTCAAACCGGTGACAAACAAGCAACATTTTTCAATAGTCACTCATTGATGCTTCATGATACCTTCATGCTTTTGCCATTATGTTCGTTTCCTGAGTTCAAATTCCATACCATTTCCGTTCATAAAATCACTGTAATACGTCTACTGAAGTTTCGGTAAAGTTTATTTCTTGGGACAATATTTATTGACAAAAATATGGCTATTCCTTAGCAATTGTCAAACAGTGTATTTCCACCAATGAATATACCTTTCACAAATATTGGCTTGTTGGTCAGCCGTTGTATCTCATCCTCCCCCACTACTTCCTCTGCAGTCTTAAAAGTGGGGCATGGGAGGATAAGACGACGACAGTGGCTTTACGATATGAGTGTTTTTACCATCCATCTCAGAGAGTAATTAACAGCCTCACTCGAGAGGATGTTTTTTTCCCCTTCTTTTGTTTTCAAACCATAGTTTTAAAAGTATACAAGTGTTTTTCAAATCGATGCTCAAACTTCTCAAGGTGATAGGTAATGACATACCGAACATTTTTTACAACAGAATGGATGGTTCAAAATATGTTATCACCTATCATGTTTGTGCACAGAATTCAAAACCATCCTATATTTATACATGCAGTTTGTTCCAATAAAATTAGTTTTTTATTTAAAAGTACATAATCCATTTAAAAAGGCATTAAAATTTGGAATCAAAAATTAAAAAAAAATTTTTTTCAATATTTAATAGGCGACGTTGGTGAGGTCGCCTTCGACTTCCTCGGTAAAGGACAAGGGGTGGCCGCTCTGCTCTGCACAGGTGACTTGGCCGGTGAAGTCATCTTTGCTGACTACTGGGACGACAACCGTCGAGGCAGAGGTATTGGGGCTGCTGGTGGAGCACTTGGCCGCTCTGGGCACTGGTGGTTTCTGCCCACGATTTTTTTTTACAGAAGTCGCACTTCTTCAGGCGAGGACAGTCCTTCCGGACGTGAGAAGACTTCTTGCAGTGCCAGCAGCACGGACTCTGGCCCTTGTAGAACACGAAGGCACGTTCTCTATGCATCACAAGGGAATCGAAAATGTCTTTTTGAAGGCGCATGTCCAACAAAATGTCACCATTTTTCTGCAGGGGGGAGTCGGAATGCTCTGGATAGAATACTCGTAGCACCTCCCCGTAGTCGGACATGTAGTCCTTCATGTAAGATTCCGCCATCAGCGGCGAGGCACTCCGGACATAGACGGTGAGATGTCCGGGGTCGGCGTGGAACAAGTGGATAGTAGTCTGGCCGACTTTAATGGGGTCAGCTTCTACTAGCCACTCAGAATCATTCCGGCTCCTGCAAAGCATCCTCGACTCTGTGCTTGTCGCAGTTATAAATAATTCGATGAAATGTTCGGGATTCTCTGGATTTAAATGTTTCATATTAAATAAAATTAATATAATTTGAAATTTAAGTGTATTTCAATTATAAATTGTGCGAATAAGAAATAAAATCTGTAAAATATTATAATCATGTAAGTTAATTTCAACTTGTAGAAAAAATAAAATTTTATATTTCATTTTTAGATTACTATTATTTAATAATGTATATAAACTGAGAGGGGAAAGAATACATGGATTTGGGTGAATTTGTATTCATGCAGTAAGAAAATTGTCCCAATGGGGTCGGAGTTGTGGGGGTGTCAGTTACTTAGTCTTTAGAAATATGCAAACATGGTCACATTCGAACGGAAATGATGAGAAACGAAAGATGGAGCTCTTTTTCATTTTCTAAATACTACGTTCGAGAAAAACAATTTTTCCATTAAAAAAATGGGAGCGGGTTAAAACTGCAGATAAAATTAGATGATCTCAGCGCTACCGCTACTTTCCTGTACTTTCCTCGGGAGGATTAATTTCTTGTTAAATATGGAGCTACTATTGGTTTCACAATGTCCGTCTGCCCCTTTCATAATTCCTGCATTTTTTCAGGTGGAAGGTTGAAATTCGGAATGTAGCTTACTATGGGTATTTAGTTTGCTTCACTATTTACTTTGGTTTTGATTTGTCCACTGGGGTGGGAGTTAGAGGAGACTAAAAGGTCTACGTGTATTTAGGTATGCAAAGTAATGAAATTCGCTATGCAGATTCCTGTAGGCAAGATGTACATTACTATGAAGTTTGGGCCAAGTTGTCCCAATGGGGTTGGGAGTTGTGGGGTTTCAATAAAATGGAGGGAGGGGTGATTAAAAAGTGCTGAGAAAAGGGTAAAAATTGATAACCGCAGCGTTTCCATTCTTTCTATACCTTCCTCGGAAGGATTAATTTCTTTAAAGCATATGACAACAAGAAATTAATCCTCTAGAGGAAGATATAGAAAGAGTGGAAACGCTGAGATCATCTATTTTAATAAAACAGGAAAAATTAGAGGGAATTGGCTACTTGGTCTGTTTTGGTAATTCCATCATTGGCTCCTGGTTCTGAATTTTCATCGGATGAGTAGATATCAGCAGCATCTTCTGGGATAAAATCCTCTCTTACATCGTTTTCTTTAATGCAAACATTATGTAGGACGCAGCATCCTATAATGTAATGTGGGATTA
>JAHWFO010087775.1:0-34613 GCA_023313115.1 Rhysida immarginata | reverse complement strand
ATATATAAAAAGGATGTTTGTAGGTGGGTTTGTGGGTTTGTTTGTTTGTTTCTTATACAAATCTACAGTTTTATTCCATTCTTAATGAAATTTTGCCACCTTGACCTTTAAAGCATGAGGAAGGTCACTGTCTAACTCAGATTTCGAAAAAATAATAATTATTGATAAAAAAAAAATCGAAAAAACATATGTATCGATAACCATAAATGTATCGAAAACCTTTTGCTCAAGGAAAGTGTATGACTTTGAATTCAATTATAGTATTGGATCTCTTAGGATTCAACGCCGTGCTCGTATGAAAGATCTAGAAGTTGTTTTCAATTCTAATCTTACATTCACCGATCATTTGGAATCCCTTATACCGAAGGTCAGCAAGCGATTGGGAATAATCAAATGATTAGCTGGTTTTTTCATTAAACAAAAGACTTTCCTGCATTTATATAAAGCAGTTGTTCTGCTGAAAATTCTTTATGCTGTTTCAATTTGGTACTCGGGGAGGACTCAATTGTTCGATTTGTTACAGTCCAAACTTTACAGTTTTAACCGCTCTATTCTTTGTATCTATGTTCTTGCTGACAAGGCCTCTTTGGCGTCTTTTTCGATCTTCAAAACATCGTTAACAAGGCTTTGTTCAATATGATGATTAAAATGATTGGTAGTGAAGTGTATATGCCACGGACCCTTGAATTGATAGGTTCTGTGGTTCTAATTCCAAAAGGTTACCTCACTCTCTGGCTTTCATGGGTAAAAGAAGGAAGAACGTGATGGACAGTGACCCAGCTTTTAAATTAATGGAGATTTGTATTATACTGCTGCCGATATTTATAATGATAAATCTCTTTCTCTTTTTTCTGAATAACTTTCTATTAACTGTTTTGTCGCTTTAGTTCATCTCTGTTTCTACTATATTTTTGTCCTGAACTAGTAATATTATTAATCTTATTTATATATCAACTTATTTTTTTTTTTACTTTTTTCTTATTGTCTTTTATAATTCTTATTAGACTTGGTCTTTATGATCTTTATTTTTATATTCCTTTATTCTATATTTTATTCCATTATACCCGTTTTGGGCTGTTGCCTGTTGGGGACAACTTCGGGTTTTTCCCTGCAGTTTATCTGGTTGGATACTCTGGTTGTTGTTACATTATTATTATTATTATTATTATTTTGTTGTAGTATTTCATTGCTTTACTTTTACACTTGTTTCTCTGTCTGTTTTTAATATTATTTTTGATCTTATTTTCTTTCTTATTTTATTTTATATGTATGTTCGTCAACCCTGTTCTGGGCCTCGGCCTGTTGTGGGCAATGTGGGTTTTTTCCCTCCGGTTTTTCTGAAGTGTTTCCTCCCATCATTGTTACATTATTATTATATGATATTTAATTATTATTATTATTATTATTATTATTATTATTATTATTATTATTATTGTAATAGGCCCATTACTGTTATTTCCTTCCCTGCCAAGTTACTCGAGACCTTGGTTGCTGACCAATTATCAAGTCATGTGAAGAGTTTTCATCCTGACGCTCAACACGGCTTTCGTAACAGTAGAAGTACTCAATCTGATAAATTTAAATTTTACTTGTATTCGTTTAATGATAACTCCAAAATTGTATCCTTTCTTACTAATTATATGTTTTATCAATTACAATGTATAAGGTGTTATTTTGTACTGTTAATATTTGTCTGCATCTCCCGGGGACGAAACTCGTCAGTCATTTGGCCATACTGGCCCTGGGCAGATGCTATTGCAATTACTTAGCAAATAAACAAATAAATAAAACAAAACAAAAAACAAATAAAACTGTCAAATCGTGCCCGAGATTGGTTCAGTTCAATGTTGAACGGCAGAAGTTTCAGAAGGCCTTTCTTAGATCAAGCATTTCCTGCTTTTCCCATTACAAGCACTGTATCGCAGGGTTCTCCCCTTGGCCCTTTATTATTTAACATCTTTGTCGCAGATCTTCCCCTTGTGATTGAGTCTTACCAACTGCAAATATTGATGCACGCTGACGATGTAAAACTATATTATGCCGTAGACGACTGGAGAAATTGCGATAGGATGCAACAGGCACTGTTACGTGTGCATCAATGGGCCAGACACAACGGTCTGGAATTAAATGCCAAGAAATATTTCGTCGTTACGTTTAGTCGATCAACAGCGCCCTTTTTATTTAAATACTAGCAGAGGTACCTAGCGTTACCCGGGTTAATTACACTTGTAGATAAAGAGATACTTACTTACTTTTCAAACCCGCTTATCCGTTAGGGTCACGGGGGCAGCAGCCCTATGGAGGATCTCCAGCGATCGCGATCTTCCACCATCAGGCGCATGTCCTCCCTGGTAATATCCAAGTGACTCGAACCCAGATTCTCCATGTAGTCTAGCCACCTGGTTCTAGGCCGACTCCTTGGTCTCTTACCCACCAGCTTGGAAAATAACAACTGCCTAGGAAGACCAGTTTGCGGCATCCGTATCACGTGGCCATACCACCGCAGCTGAGATCTCTCAATGCGGAGAAGTAGCGGCTCAACACCTAAAGATTCCCTTATTGTGCTGCTGTACACTCTATCTAACACCTGCCACACCTCTCAGAAATCTCATTTCGGCTGCTTGTACCCACGATCCCACTCTTTCGGTCATTACCCAAGCCTCATGACCATAGGTGAGAATGGGGACAAAGATAGATTTGAAGACAGAGAGCTTGGCTTTGTTACCAGCTCGCGTTTCGTTACCACGGATCGCCACAGTTCACGTCTGACACAGCTTGCTGCACCGATCCGAGTATCCAATTCTTTCTTCTGACGTCCATCACTCGTGAATGCAATCCCGAGATACTTGAATTTCTCCACCTGTCTCAATGAGGCTCCCCTAACATGGAGAGCGCACTGAGCAGGCTGTCTTGAAAAAACCAGAAATTCGGTTTTAGCCACACTGATCTTCATCCCAGCTTCTTCACATTTGGCTGCAAACCGGTCTAGTGCATGCTGAAGGTTCGTGCGAGAAGACCCAAGGAGGACAAGGTCGTCAGCAAAGAGCAACCTCTCCACCAGGCAGTCGCCCACACAAACACGCTCATCGCCTCGGCTGCCCCTGTCTATCCAGTCCATACAGATAATGAACAAGAGGGGCGACAGTACGCACCCTTGGCAGAGTCCAACACCCACGGTAAACGGTCTTGACTTAATGCCATTTATCCGGACACACTTCTCAGAGCTTTTGTACAGAGACATGATAGCAACCAGTAATTGCCCATCCACTCCATACTCTTGCAACACTTGCCAGAGCTTCTCTCGAGGAACTCTGTCATATGCTTTTTTGAGGTCCACAAAGCAAGCGTAGACCTCTTTTGCATATTCCCAGGATTTCTCAAAGATTTGCCTTAGAGCAAAGATGTGATCTGTCGTGCTTCGGCAAGGTCGGAAACCACACTGCTCCCCCGACAGTTTGGAGTCGACTATTTCCCGACTTCTCTTCTCCAGACACTTAGCGTACACTTTCCCAGGAATGCTGAGCAAAGAGATGCGTCGATAGTTGTTGCAATCTCTCTGATCTCCTTTTTTGAAGATAGGGATAACAATTCCTGTCTGCCATTGCTTAGAGCCCTGTCCAGATATCCAAGCAACTTGACACACTCGAGTCAGCCACAGGATACCATCCTGATTTAAGGCCTTTAACATCTCGGACCGGATTTCATCATCACCTGCAGCTCTGCTAGTCTTCAGGGACTTAATTGCCCATCTGACTTCTGTTTCAGTGACACTACCGTGACTATTCTCCGCTGTAAGGTGCACCTCGTATGCCTTAGTTGTTGTTGTCACCGGATTAAGAGGAGATACAAAGTATTCTTTCCACCTATGCAATACGCTCTCCTCCGTTTTCAAAAGCCTCCCATCTGAACTCTAATAGTTTGTGATGACAGAGTCTTCTTTCCACGGAGGCGGCGCACGGTCTGCCAGAACACCTTGTTTGCCGAACCATAGTCTGCCTCCAATTTCTCCCCGAACTTCTCCTAGGCCTTGGCTTTAGCTGTTGATACTGTTCTTGCTGCTGCTTTTCGCGCCTCAGTGTACCGTACTCGACTCGAAGTTGACTTATTTGCAAGCCATAGCAAATAGTTTTCTTCTTTGCCTTGACAGCTTCTTGGACTTCACCGTTCCACCACGCAGTCGCTGACGACCACAGAACAATGCAGCCGAAGTAATCGTAGCAGTTTTAAACAACTGCCACTCCTCTTCAACAGTACCACGATCACTGGGTAGTTATTTTAAACTTGAAGATATGTTATCTGCAAAGGTCTTCCTCACAGCTCTATCCTCCAATGCCTCCAATTTGATGCGCCAAGTTTGTCTGAACTTAGTATTTCGATTGGTTGGCATGAATTCAGAGAACCGCAAAGTGCAGACAACAAGGTGGTGATCAGTTGATAGTTCCGCCCCTCTTCTCACACGAGTATCTAACACTGATCGGAATAAGTCAGCTGAAACAATTACAAAATCAATCAGTGACTTCTGGTCCATTGCATCCCTGTACCAGGTATACTTATGGACATCCCTGTGCTGGAAGAAGGTGTTTGTGATGGATAGTCCATTGTTGCAACATAGATCCAACAAGCACCTCCCATTCGCATTTAAATCGGGGTCACCATTCCTCCCAATCACGCCCCTCCACGTTTTGGATAAAGAGATTGATCTCAAAAAATTAAATTATAACTCCCAATTGGTTAAATAATAACTCGATCGATAGAACGCAGAGCAAACGGACTATCTATTCTACGAAAAATACGAAAAACATGTAGTCCAGATGATATACCGGAGCATCTAAACCCTTCTTGACTTGCCTTACCACTGCGGAGCATCACCAGATAATTTAGACTCAAGTTTTTCTTGCCCTTGACGTAGAAGCTCTTATACCCTGTTGCTCTTTTTGAAACTACCCTTGTTCAGATGTTTCAAACGCTCGTATAGATTTTTCTGTTTTAGTTGCAGAGTTTCACTGACCAATACTCGTTCTTTCTCTTTCCTTTCCAGACACACAAATTTTTGCCAGTCGTCTGGACGTTTGATAGGGAGCTCAAGGGAGACACGTCTGACTCCTATGCCTAATCAATAGATGCTGCCTTATTAATGTTCTGTCACTCCAACTTCACTTTATGCTCATTATCAAAAATTCTTGGAAATGAACGTTCAGTCAATGCATTGTCAGTCTTCAGTATCCAAAATATACACTTTCCAACATAATGTATGCAAAATATATTTTTAGGAAATGTTTGGACCTGCTGTGCTACAGGAGGTGATAACCCCAGCGTGACTCGGACTTTTTTCTTTGGAATATATTTTGAAATAACTTAAAAATAACGCACATGAAAACGCTTAGAATTAATACAGTAAAAATTCTTAATAAAATTTTGTAAAATAAAGTTTTCAAGGCTCACAATGGATGGACCTCTCCAAGGATGCCAGTGCTAGTCTAAATAATTTCTTACTCACGTAATCTTACTTTAGATTTACACTTGATGTTGTTGCAATTCCCTTTCTTCTTTCGATGTCTTGAATCAAAACTAGGCCATTCATCTCATTTTGTAGTCTAGCGATCACTGATTCTTCTATTGACCTGCTTAATACCGCACGGAGCTAAAGGAGTGCTTCCTCTGTCGTCTTTCCACTCTTTCTCAATAGTCTGCTAACTTTCCATTATCTCCAGTTACTAATCATTTTTAAAGATTTTCAAAAAATTGCTTACTAAGAATTCTCTTTTCTAAGAAAAGCCTGAATAACAGGAATTCTATGCATTGCTACAAATTTTGCCTTTCATTGGTGGTCATGAGATATATATTGTTGATCCCTGCCTAGTTTTGGTGATTGCGTGTTGACACCGTTGTTGATACGTATTGTCGCACAAACTTTTCCTTGCATAGTTGTTCATGAGATATATATTGTTGGTCTGTGCAGAGTGTTTGTGAATGGCGTGTTGATACCATTGTTGTTACCTATTGTTGCACAAACTTTGCTTTGCACTGTTGGTCATGAGGTATTTTTCATTAATATGCCCTGCCATGACCATGAATATCGATTTTTTTATCGATAATTATTATTTTTCCGAAATCTGAGGTAGACGGTGACCTTCCACATGCTTTGAAGGTCAAATATGTAAAATTTCATCCAGATCGGAAAAAAACTGTAGATTTGTATTCAATACCCACAAACAAACATCCTTCTTTATATATACTGGGTGAATACAAAAGTCTGAACCCCCCCCACCTTTTATCTTTTGAACCGAAGCAGATATATCAATTTTGATGAATCCAATGAAAAGGAAGTTGTGGGTGGCCTTTTCAATATGGTGCACTTTTCATCATCCCAAATATGCAAATTAGGACACATTCAAAATTTTTCTCAAAAACCGTAAGGGATAGAGAAAAAACTCCAATCGCAAACTTGTTCAGCATAAAAAAACAAACAAAACAAAAAAAATCATCCAAATCGGACAAACCAATCGGACAATCACGTGGTGAACTGTTTGTAGCTTACAAACAGTCAGACTGCACAAACAAGTTACTTCAAACAGTTTAAAAAAAAGTTAATCAACAAAATGCTCGATGTGACGACCGTGGGCACCATAACACAATTGGGCACGGAACCTAACTGATGCCAAAACATCGGCCAGCATGGCTGGTGTCACTCCTCGGCACGCTTCCTGGATTCGTTGAATCAGATCCTACAGTGAGACGGGCTACGTAGCATAAAACATGTCCTTCAGGTATCCCACAAGAAAAAGTCAAGTGGTGTAAAATCAGGGGAGCGGGGTGGCCAACGAACTGGTCCTCCTCGGCCAATCCATTGTTGTCCAAACATCTCACTTAGACGCTCGCGAACGGCCAACCAATAATGTGGAGGAGGTCCATGCTGAAACCACGTGCGCTGATACGAGGCCAATGGCAAATTGTCAATGAAGTCTGTGACTACCACGTTGAGAATTTCAGCCCGATAGCGTTCTGCAGTCAGTGTTCCATCATAAAAATACGGTCCAACCAAAGTGTCATTGTACAATCCACACCACACATTGATTCTCCAGTTCACTTGATGAGTTGCTTCTCGCAGACATCGTGGGTTTTCGTCTGCCCAATGATGATGGTTGTGCCTGTTGATAACTCCATCCCTGGTGAACTGGGCTTCATATGTCCACAACACCTCATGAATGAAGTTTGGATTGTCATCCAGGCAGGTAAGTAACCAGTTGCAGAAGGCGGCCCTAGCAACCTAATCCAATGGCAGTAACTCCTGGTGACAATGAATATGGTTTGGGTGAAAACGATGTGCGTGTAGAATGTTGAGAACAGTTCTCTGATGGCACCCAACATCTGCAGCAAATTCTCTGCTCTTTGTGTGGGGATTTGCAGCAACTGCAGCCAGAACTAGTGTTGTTGTATCCTCGTCGACATGTGCCCTTGGTCGTCCTCGTTCTGCATTAACATTCCCTGTAGCCTCGAATCTTTGAATAATGTGACGCATTGTTTGACGAGATGGATTCTCTGTAGCATCGTTTGTTAGCGTATCTGTCTCGATACAACCTAACTGCAGCACGTAGGTTCCTCCTTGCCTCTCCGAAGCAGATCATGTTGACCATTTCCGGAACAGTGTAGCTTGCCATCCAGGAATTTTTCTGTCTTCTGTGTGCTGAAACATGCCTTTTATTTGCTTTTCCGCATAAAAGTAAATGTGAGTATGGTAATTTAAGTCAATTTTTTGATTTGCATGCTTTACATGGTGGAAATATCAACATTCAGTTTTCCTTGTGCAGTGTGACTGTTTGTAAGCTACAAACCGTTCACCACGTGATTGTGGGTGATTGGTTGGTCCGATTTGGATGATTTTTTTTTTGTTTGTTTTTTATGCTGAAAAAGTTTGCAATTGGTTTTTTTTGTCTATCCCTTACGTTTTTTGAGATAAATTTTGAATGTGTCCTAATTTGCATATTTGGGATGATGAAAAGTGCACCATTGGGTAGGCCAACCACAACTTCCTATTCATTGGATACATCAAAATTGACATATCTGATTCGGTTCAAAAGATAAAAGGGGGGTTCAGACTTTTGTATTCACCCTGTATAGAAGATAATGTGAACAATGACTCCCTTACTTGGACCAGCATTATTAGGGATCTCGGAGTGACTTTGTCAGATAACTGTTCATTCAGTAATCACATTATTCAGATGTATATGGATATTTCGCGCCGATTAGGTATGATAAAGAGATCTCTACACTTTTTGTCGGGTGTACGTTATTTAAAGCTTTTGTCATTTCTAACATAATTTACTGCGCTTGGATCTGGTCAGGCGACAATGTCCAAGCTCTGAACAAAATTCAGAACAAACGTCTTAGTTTTAAAACCTTCTTGAGAAGGCATCGGAAAAACAACTTAACATATTTAGTTCATTGTAACGACCCTTTTAACTGTCCATTCGGGGGTATTAAATCTAATCTATTCAGGATTCTTAAGACCGACGGAATCTGGTAAAAGTTTATTATATCAGGTTAACAGAAGAGCAGAAGGAGCTCTCAAAAAACAATACAATACGAGTAAGTTGAAAACCGAGGAGTCTAATCTTTTTCTAACTAAATTATGTATCTTGAAGGTAATTGAAAGGAAGGTAAACGTATCTCTCGAACAATTTGCCCCTGTAGGGTTTGCTTTTTATTCATTTTTTGTTATCCATTACATACTTTTTTTGTTAAATTCATGCATAATTAAAATCCTGGGACTAGCTTTTTACATTTCTTCTTTTTTCCTAACAGGGTGCTGAGAAAAACAAAAAATATATATTTCTTCCAAAAGTAATTAATTAACAAATCAAAGTTCAAAGTGTATTGTCTTCCTTTTTCTTTTAAGGTAATCGGTTTCAGCGTCAGGCAATTATAAATTTTCAGGAAGTGTCTTTCCTAGCAAAAATTAAACATTCCCATTCATAATAATTATCACGTCGAGAACTTTCTCTGGGTAAAACGTTCTGTTTTCTAAGAATTCTGGCTGTGTTTTTCCCCAAGAAGTCTTATCCCTCGTCAAGGAGAATCTGCAACCCTTCTTTATGGATGTTTAGCTTCACTTCTTCCTCCTATTCGCTTTTAAAGCCTTTATTAAACTTAGCCCTTCTAACATTTATTCTTTCGGGTTAACAGTTAGTTATTTTGAGACTGAGTTCCGTTGGTTTTTGGACAAGGAAGTTGATTAACGGGGAAAAGGAAATAGAAAGAAGAAAATGGGGGAAGAGCGGAGTGGGTGTTTCGTCAGGTTTCATTAATTGTGTTAGTAGAGACCTGCCAATCTATAGCTACATACAACCTGTTCCGTCAGTCGGCAAATTCAAATCACTGCCTGAAGAAAAACGCTTTCCTTTTCCACCGTTTCGGCCTTGACTCATCCGTCTCAATCATGTTCTTGGGGTTTTCTACAAAAGTGGACAGTAAATTCTTATCACTTATTTTTTAATGGCCAAAATAACTACAACCCGTACCGGATGTCTAGGGCTTTTTTATGCTGTATTTTTTTTACGTCCAAAAGATTTCATGACGAAGTACTTTCAGTTTTCTTTAATTTCCTGGAGGAAAAAGATTCTATCCTTGAACGCTCAACACGTTCCAAGATCTCCTTGATATCAACTCATACTTCTGCTTTGCCAGACATTTCTTCTGATAAAGAAACATTGATTGTCTCTTCAATCTCTTGACTATTGTTTCTATGTTTCTGTTCGAGAAAACTCAGATTTTTATGTAAAAAATAGATATAATTTAAGTTTCTATTTTTTTCTATTCTTTAAGTTTTTTTTTACCGTTTTGCAGACAGTGATTGTTACCCTGCCGTTCGATGTTTAGTTTCTTATTGAATTTCTTACTTTCTCGCGGCAGCCATGATTCTTTATCGAGCAGCATTGTTTTGCGGGTTACCCCATAAGGTAATAATGAAATTTCTTTTAATGCTATTTCAACAATAACGCGCATAAGGGACGCCATGCTGCACAATTTCATTTTTATTCCCCATTAATAATTGTTTATCATTCCTCAGTCTTTCTTTAGACATTTTAATGGGAATTTGAAATTTATTTTCCTTATTCTTTATAAGGAATTGGTCTGTCTCAATTCTTTTTTATATTTAAAGTTAATTCACTCATGTAGCGATTAATATTTCTCGTTACAGTGTTTTGCTGTATTTAACGTACATTCAAGTATTTCCTTATTGTATTCCGAGAAATATTTATTTTTTTTTCTTTTGTAATTGAGATCGCAATGCCTATTCCTCAATTAAAACATATTGTATAGAACATTCTTTTCTATACAATAATTTGATACTTTTATAAATAAAATATTGCATTTTTTAAACCAAAATAAAAGTTATTTAACGAGCCACGTTCATTCTTAAGTTTCGGGGTTTCCTTTAAAGTATCACCCCTTAAATATTATATTATTTTTGCTTCCCCCTCTGAACATATGGTAGCAGAGCGTGGTTTCTTTCTTTTATTTTAATACAATATGGAGGAATCATATTTTGAAGAGGGTCGTTCCCTCCCTAGGCCAACGAGTGCCAATTATATTCAATGGACGTATCGAGTTTTAACCTTTCTCGAAGTCAAATATGTCCAAAAAAAGATCTCTCTCCCTACAGAAGCATTAGCCAGCTCATCCATGCGCCTTGATTGGGCAAGAGTACGGCATTACCTCCTGAGTATAGTGAGTGATGATGTTGTAATCATGCTTCAAGATGACAATCCTTATATATTGTGGGAAGCAATTAAGCGTCGATATGGAAGGCTGGATTCAGTGACACAGGCTGAAATAATGCGGCGTCTCTCAGCCTTGCATTTCTTAGACGCTGATGACCCGAATGCCTATGTAGCAAGAGCGCTACAAATCCGTGCTCAGGCTGGAGCCATATCCCTGTTTCTGGATGATAAAATTTTGATTGATCATATGGTCGCAGGTCTACCCTCAACTTACACGCCATTGAGACTCGCAGTCCAATCAAACCCATCAATGTCAATTGAAACCTTCCTGAGTCAACTAAATGTAGTGTTTAAGGATCACACCACGCTAAATTCCTCAATAGGTGTAGCCTCGTGTGCCACCTCTGTTTCTTCCCCCCGTCCATATCCAAATGCCCATTGAACAAATGACGTAACATGCCATAATTGTGGAGGCCGAGGACATATACAAACGGTTTGTCTGTCCAAAATTTATCCCACTACTGCAGGTACAGGTACTTCACGCACCGTGATACCCCCTTGTTCGCAGGATCCTGCATCAACAAAGCATATGCCTCGTGCATCAGCTTCATGTCCTAAGCGTAAGCCTCGCAAATCGGGTACAAAAGGACAAAGCAAGAAACCTGCAGCCAACTGTGTTGGTGTTCCAAACAAAGATTGGATAGTTGACACGGGCAGCTCATTTCACTTAATTAAAGAAAAACAGTTCTTTGATTCTTTTCAAAGCTGTCATAAGCGGATACATACTGCAGACCCTAAGAAAAAGATTGCTGCCATCGGTACTGGTGCGGCAAGCATGTTATTAGATTCAGGAGCAGTCTTAAAACTCCATGAAGCACTTTATGCCCCAAACGCGCGCCTTAATCTTGTCTCCATGAGTCAATTATCAAAGCAGGGTTACAGTCTTCACTTCGGCCCAACTGGTTATTCCATTACTTCAACCAAGGTCACGATCATCGCTGCGCAGGAGGGCGTGGAGGACCTCCCGTTCCTTCCCGTGGTCTCAAATATCCATTCAGTTTCCCAAACGGACCCCCCATTACTTTCAATGGCTGTCACGTATAGTGACATTCACAATGCGTTGGGCCACCCGTCATCAAAAAAACTCACCGCAGCCGTGAAACAACATAGCATGCGCGGTCTTGAAGTTTTGCCGCCATTAATTGATGACCAACCATGTGTTGCATGCCTTCAGGCACGACTATGCAACGCCCCTCACAACATTGTACAAGGTCAACGGTCAACACGTCCTTTACAGCTACTTCACGTGGATACAGTGGGACCAATGCCTACCACTTCTATCCATGGAAACAAATTCCTGTTAGTAGCCATCGATGACTTTTCACGAAAAACTTTCGTTTGTGCTACTCCAACAAAAAGTGAAGTGCCAAAAGCGTTAATAGACTTAATATTAAAGCTACAACGCTCTACAGGACAAAATCTGGCGTATATACGTTCCGATAACAGAACAGAATTCACCAATGCGGAGCAAGGCATATCTCAACATTTCACCGTTCCTGAGAACCCCCAGTCAAATGGTGTTGCTGAGAGAACCGTACGCTCCATTTGCGATGGAATTCGAGTTTTTCTTGCATCGTCAAAAGTTCCGCACCGATTCTGGAACCATGCTGCGACTACAGCAGTTTTTAATCTGAATTCTTTGCCCAGACAAGGTCAAACTAAGTCCCCTGAGGAGATATGGTCTAAAAAGAAACCGGCCATCAAATATCGAGCTCCTTTCAGTTGCCTGGTATACTATTATATACCCAAGTCGCATCGATCAAAATTTGATGCTCGCGCCAAAAGTGGTGTTTTTATGGGATACTCCGCTTTATCTCCTGGGTACCTTACTTATGCGCTCAATGAGAGCAAATTTTTACGAGCACGTACCGTTCGTTTCTTTCCTAAGGTATTTCCAAAGTTCACAAGAAAATCAGATCCATCATCTGTTCCTCTGGTATTTCCAATTCATATGGAACCCCCAGTCTTTGAAGCACCACAGCCTGATGAACCACATATCATTCAGAGCGTACCGCCAATCTCACCCACTTTAATATTAGACGAGACAAGAATGCAGGTCCTATCTGATACTGAGGACACGCTAGTGGTCACACCTCCATCAGAAACCACGTCGATGGAAGATGCTCCAGTTTCTTCGTCTAAATCACCAGTGAACCAACCACACATTGAAGTCCCACAACCGGTATTACGACGTTCACAAAGATTAAAAGAGAAGGCAGAAAAACAGCGTATCGCCTTATGTCATCCTGACTTTACTGACTCCGACTTGCTAATCACTCTGCATATCGCACCCCAGTCTTATCAACAAGCACTCGCTTCTCCCCAAAATCATCAATGGGAAGAGGCCATGCAAGATGAGTTGAATTCACTCATGCTTCATCATGTCTGGGATTTAGAGCTTCCACCACCGAATGTCAAAATTTTAAAGAGCAAATGGATCTACCGCATCAAATATAATCCTGATGGTTCGGTGTCCAGATTCAAGGCAAGGTTGCTGGCCATCGGCTCGTCACAAGTCTACGGGAGCCAGTATGAGTTAACTTTCTCGCCTGTCATCAGAATAGAATCCCTCTGCTTACTGTTTGCCATAGCTGCAAATACAGGGATGTCACTGCGCCAGTATGACGTCAAATGTGCATATCTTCATGCACCGATAGACCACACCATATATCTATCGCCACCCAAGGGATTATCAACGCCAGTTAATCACGTCTGCAAATTGCGTAAATCACTTTACGGCCTCAAGCAAAGTGGAAGATGCTGGTACGTAAAATTGTGTCAGCTTCTTACCCGATTAAAATTCACTCCATCCAGAGCAGACGATTGTCTTTTCTATTACACCAATGCTGGGTGCACCATTCTCTTAACAGTCTACGTGGATGACATCGTGGCAGCAACAACAAATGTCTCCATCCTAACCTCCATCATGGACAAAGTGAAACAAGAAATCGACCTCGTGGATTTAGGAGTGGTAAAGCATCTGCTTGGTATGAATGTGTCACATGTGAACGGTTCAATTCATCTGTCACAGGCACATTACATCAAGCAAATCCTACATGATTATGGCCTTTAAGACATCAAACCAAAGACCATGCCAGTAAGCCTTCATGTGAACCTTGATGATACTGCGGATTCACAACCAGTCGATTCTACCAATTATCAATCTCTTCTCGGTTCCTTAATGTATGTAATGACTTGCACGCGGCCGGATATAGCTTTTGCAATTACTAGGCTGTCGACATATGCTAAATCTCATACACATTTGCATATGACTGCTCTTAAGGGCGTCGCTTCTTATCTTAAACACACCTGCGACACATCACTCGTTTTACCCCATCTACGGGTCCTTTGTGCACATTCGCTGATGCTAGCTCGTGTGTTACCCCGCAGAGTAAAGGATACTCTGGAATTTTGATCAAAATTGGGAAAAATACCATAACTTGGTCATCTAAGAAGCAACGTTTAGTCGCCCTGAGCAGCTGCGAAGCCGAAATAATCGCTATAAACGAATGCGTGAAGTCACTGAAATGTCTTTGGGACCTCATAACCGAGTTAGGACAAGGGGAGTTTGTTTCTTTCCCCACAATCATTTACGAGGTCTGTTCAAAAAATACGTAGACTGACGTCATAAAACAAAATATACTTTATTCAGAAGTTACACATCTGGGTCCCCTTCAAAGTACTCTCCTCCCTGACGCACACACTTATCCCAACGGTGTTTCCACTTTTGGAAACAGTCCTGGAACGCTTCTTTTGTGATGTCCTTCAGCGCCTTCGTCGCATTTGCCTTTATGTCGGGAATCGTCTCAAATCTCCTTCCTTTCAAAGGTCTTTTGAGTTTGGGAAACAAGAAGAAGTCACAAGGAGCGAGGTCAGGTGAGTAGGATGGGTGAGGAAGAACAGTGATCGAGTGTTTGGCCAAAAACTCTCGAGTTCTGAGGGCTGAATGAGCTGGAGCGTTGTCGTGATGAAACAACCGGTCACCACTCGTCCACATTTCTGGCCTTTTCCGCCGGATAGCATCCCGCAGACACAAAATTAACACAAAATTTCACAGCAACTCTTTGCTCGTTCAAGTCACTCATTCTAAAAATCCGCCAAACGAAAAAAACACACTTCACAAACAACCGCGTAGCTAATCAACCAATACTGATATTTGCTATCAAAAAACTGCCTTGTAATCAGCGGATCTGTCAGAAGATGGCGACACCAAGCGATTTTGATTGGGACCAACAGGGCCCGCGCAATTCAAACAGTCTACGTATTTTTTGAACAGACCTTGTATACTGACTCGACGTCTGCCATAGCATGTCTGGGAGCATTAGAATCAAAGAGTAGGACAAGACACATCTTGAGACTGCATAATTTCATCGCGCGAGAAATTAATCTTCAGAATGTGATTCTTACCTACTGTTCTTCCCCCGACATGCCGGCAGACGCACTAACTAAACCTTTACCTGCCCCTGCTTTACGCAGATTTCTGGATTTGTTATCCTTATCTGAGCAGGATAAGTAATTATTTATATTAAATTACTTAACTCATTGGTTTGCTGGCCTACACGAGGGTATTTACAAAGTTTATCTTGTTCCTTTAAACTTCATAACTGCAAGTTATTTACTTCGCGGGATGAGAGGGGTTCTAAACGCAATATTTTTTGTTAAATGACTTTAGCTTTAAAATCACAAAAGGATATTTTTTGGGCTTGTTCTTACCTTAAGTGAAGGCAGTAACTACATTTGTTATTTTACTAAATGATATGTATTTTTTACATTTGTTAATGTATTATACGTTTAATGTACATTTTAATTATGGTATACCAGAATGCAATATAAATTTTGACTTCTTTTGCTAAAAAGGCAAACATGCTGTGTGCGCACACACAAATGAAAGGAAATAATAATAAAGGCATAAATGTTTATTTCTTTATTGTAACTTAGACAATTTTTTGTTGAATCTGTATATGTAACGTCAGTACCTAAACTTCTATCTGTACAAATGACCGTCATATTTTTTTTTGTGTTCAAGAAAATTACAGGGGGCTTGTTCGGGAAAACTCAGATTTTTATGTAAAAAATAGATATAATTTAAGTTTCTATTTTTTTCTATTCTTTAATTTTTTTTTACCGTTTTGCAGACAGTGATTGTTGAGTATATATTGTTTTAATAAATGTTAATTAAAATCTCCACGTGATTATCACTGTCTGCAGCTAGTTGTCCCTGGCAAATAATTTTCGTGAGCACGAGGATGTGTATCCCACTATTGTTGACATTCCTTCCGTGGTTACTGATTTTTTATTTTCAGACAGACCACTTCCAGCAACTGGCTTGACCAGTCGTCCCTCCTTCTGGTAGACATTTGTGCAGTGCGTTTGCCCCCCCCCCCCCCCTGGTGTCTCCTGGGGGAGGTCTTCTTCCTTACCAAAACATTGACTTTTTTCCATCATCACCATGGAGCGCATGGTGATGATGATCGCCGACGGTCCGTTTACCGCCGGCGCATTCATGAAGGGTTTTGTATGCCCGTACAGGCTTACCCCCTATTCTTCCGTCGGGTTTTCCCGCTGTTTCGGTTCTGCAAAACCTTTCCCCTACTGAGTGGAGGATGCTCTGAAGGAACCGAAATGTTGCTGAGCGGATAGTAGAATCTGACCACGTCAAAGTTGGCCAGACTACTATCCACTTGTTTCATGCCGACCCCGATCATCTCACCGTCCATGTCCGGGGTGCCTCGCCGCTGATGGCAGAATCCTACCTGAAGGACTACATGTCCGACTACGGGGAGGTGCTACGAGTGTTCTACCCAGAGCACTCCGACTCCCCCTGCAGAAAAATGGAGACATTTTGTTGGACATGCGCCTTCAGAAAGACATTCCTGACTCCCTTGTGTTGCACGGAGAACGTGTCTTCATGTTTTACAAGGGCCAGAGGCAGTGCTGCTGGTACTGCAAGAAGTCCTCCCACGTCCGGAAGGACTGTCCTCTCCTGAAGAAGTGCGACTTCTGTAAGAAAATCGTGGGCAAATACCATCACTGCCCGGAGAGGACAGGTGCACCACCAGCAGCCCAAACGCCACCGCCTCGAGGGATGTCGTCCCAGCAGCCAGCACTGATGACTTCATCGGCTAAGTCAACTGAGCCTAGCAGAGTGACTATGCCTCGTCCTACTCCGAGGATTTCGAAGGCGGCCCCGCCATCGTCGGCTCCTCCTTCACCAAGGAAAGCGAAGGCGGCCCCACCGTTTTCACCTCCTCTTTCACCGAGGTTATCGAAGGCGGCCCCACCATCGTCGGCTCCTTCTTCACCAAAGACACACGAAGTGGATCGAGGCACTTAGACCTTTCACTGCTGATGCTGACCTGTCAATTACCCGTCCCTTTACCGAAGATGAAGTCAAGACGTTTTTGTCGATGGATGGCCGTCATCAGTCCAGCCCTGGATTAGACGGCATCCCGTACTCGTTCTTCAATGCGACTTGGAAACTTCTTGGGCCTTTTCTGGTGCAAGTGTTCAATTTCATTCTTAAGGACCCTTCCTCCATTACGTCGGACTTTACCGCGGGGAGAATCATCTTGCTCCCCAAGGTACCGGATCCTGAACTTGTCACCCAGTGGAGGCCTATTACTCTACTTAACACAGACTATAAGGTCTTCACTGGTGTGCTCCAACAACGGCTCAAATGCTTCGCCGACGAGTTTTTCGATCCGGGACAATCCTGCTCCATTCCATCTCGCAGGATGTCCGACAACCTCATTACCATCAAGTGTGTTATGGAGGAAGCGTGTGTGCGCCGTCAGAGTCTTGCCGTGCTAAGTCTTGACCAGGAAAAGGCCTTCGACAAGGTGAATCACGTGTTTCTTTTCCGAGTGTTTCACCATCTTCATCTTCGGAAATTTGCTACGATTATCTCAGCACTGTATGCTTCTGCCACATCATGCATGACGATTAATGGCTCCAATTCGCCTTTCTTCGAACTGTCCAAAGGCGTCAGATAGGGGTGTCCCATCTCTCCCCTGTTATATATATTCTATTTGGAGCCACTTTTACAATATCTTAATCGCCACCCAGATGTCCGGGGGTATGATTTGCCAGCCGCTTCCATCAACATCCGTACGCTGGCTTATGCAGACGATGTAGTGCTATTTGCATCTGATCCGTATTCCCTGGGCATCTATAAAGAATCCTTCGATCTCTTTGGCACTTCGACGGGAAGTTCCATCAATCTCGTCAAGTCTAAAGGCATTGCTATAGGGAAGTGGACAGTGGACAATCTTCGATCCTTCCCAATAACATTGTGTGAGCAAATTACAGAGCTGGGATATGTTTTCTCCTTTTCACCTAATATGGACTCTCGTCACTGGCAGCTGGTAATTGATAAATGCATCGCTCGCCTTGGCAAGAACTTTCGTTTCACCTCCTCGATGTTTGCCAAGGCGAGGTTCGTCCAGTCGCACGTCCTACCGATCTTGACGTCTAAGTGCCTGTTTGCTTTGCCTTCTCCAACTCATTTAAAGAAGGTGCGTAGTGCGATAGTTGACTGTGTGTGGGGTTATTCAGCAGCCCGTCATCCCATCCGTTCGGAGCTGCTGTTTATCCCCTTCGATGGGGGGGGGGGATTGGGCTTACCAAACATTCGACGATACCTCATCGTGGCCAGAATGGCCGCCTTGATTCGTGCCTTCATCCTTCCTCCCCCCATCTGCATCTGCGCTTCTTCTTGAAAGTGAACAGGCTACCTTTTCCGTCCACGCTGCCAGTGACGATCATTTCACGTTCGCCGAACTTTTACCATCTGGTCTGGCGACATTTGTCATCTTTCCTGTCTGGCCTTTGACAGCTTGACCCGCAGGACTGGGGAAACCTTCGTCTATCTTGGTTCTTCCAGCAGTCTGACCAGGGTGCGACTTCTGACATCGTACGGTGGCACCCTGAATATCCATGGTCAGCCATCTTGAAGTCCGTCAAGTCTCTCGCCTTTGAGAAGGCGGTCTTCAACTTTCAATGGCGCTTGCTGCACCATGGGTTCTACTCTCTCCAATGTCTACATCGATGGGGAGTGGTCAGATCTGCTGGTTGTCAGTTTTGCGGGTTGCTTGAGACAGTTCCTCATGTTTTCTACGAGTGCCCGTTTGCTCAGTCCATTTGGGATCGCCTCTCTCGTCACTATCTTCTGACTGACTTTACCTACCAGTCAGTGCGATTTCTGATGGACTGCTCCACCGGTTCTGCGTACAAGCTGGACCTAGCCACTTCCATCGCCTTTATGAACAGAGAGCTTTGGCTGGTCCATCAGCAGCGATCTGCTGGTGTTCATCAGCCAGCCTCAGCCATCTGGAGTAAGGGCGCCTTCCATCTCAGGTCCTTCCTTCATCTTGAATGGCATCGGCTTGGCCCAGCTACATTCCGGAGACGCTATTCATCATCTCAGCGTCTCTGTAAGGTCATCGAAGGGGATACGAATACCATCTCGTACCTCTTCACCTTTCCCCTCGACATCGATGACCCACCGGTGGGCGGACGGGCCTCTTTTTGAGGCGTTTGAATAGGAGGTGCAGCTCTTGAGGGCTGCCCGTACTCCTACTTCATGCGCGCCTGGGCACCCTGCCTGTTTAAGAACTAAGGGTGCTCCTCTGGAGTCATAACATCGGCTCCAGTTCCAACAGCTCCTTCTGGTCCTCCACGTCATTCCTTGCCTGCAGCATGGCGTTCAACTTCCATTTATTCTTTTCATTCCAATGCTCTGCGAATTACTCCTACCCTGCCGTTCGATGTTTAGTTTCTTATTGAATTTCTTACTTTCTCGCGGCAGCCATGATTCTTTATCGAGCAGCATTGTTTTGCGGGTTACCCCATAAGGTAATAATGAAATTTCTTTTAATGCTATTTCAACAATAACGCGCATAAGGGACGCCATGCTGCACAATTTCATTTTTATTCCCCATTAATAATTGTTTATCATTCCTCAGTCTTTCTTTAGACATTTTAATGGGAATTTGAAATTTCTTTTCCTTATTCTTTATAAGGAATTGGTCTGTCTCAATTCTTTTTTATATTTAAAGTTAATTCACTCATGTAGCGATTAATATTTCTCGTTACAGTGTTTTGCTGTATTTAACGTACATTCAAGTATTTCCTTATTGTATTCCGAGAAATATTTTTTTTTTCTTTTGTAATTGAGATCGCAATGCCTATTCCTCAATTAAAACATATTGTATAGAACATTCTTTTGTATAGAATATTTTGATACTTTTATAAATAAAATATTGCATTTTTTAAACCAAAATAAAAGTTATTTAACGAGCCACGTTCATTCTTAAGTTTCGGGGTTTCCTTTAAAGTATCACCCCTTAAATATTATATTATTTTTGCTTCCCCCTCTGAACAGTTTCTTTTTAAACAAAATATCATCATGTCTTTACAATTTCTTTTATTTATTATACCTTTGGGCAATATGAAGGCTTCTAGAGTCCATGGAAATGATATAGAAGGGGAAAAGAATAACGACTAGATGAGGGACTTGTTGTAAGGCATCCTAAAAAATGTGCACTTTAATTATTTATTTTTTTTGAACGCTACATTCATAACAATTTTAACATTCACCGTATCATCAGTAACTGTCTTTATAATGTATTATTATGTGTCTATCATGGCAGAATTAACGTTCTTTCGTTACTAACAGATTTTAATTTTCAATCTTTAAGGGTAGCACGTAGGGGTTATGCTATAAATTCCGTTATTCGATGGAACTCACACAGTGAACGCATAAACCCCGTTAATAAGTTAGTTAAGTATTATATGGTTAATTTTAAAGATTTTAATTTATCTGCTGCCAAAGACTATCATGTCCATTTAATTTCTTTATTTTTTCTTTGTTTTTCTTTTTTTAACTTTTAGTGCTCTTATTTTTTCTCTTTTTTCTTTTTTACTTATATTCGTCAACCCCAATCTGGGCCTTGCCTGTGGGGGGCAACTTGAGGTCCATTGTCTAGGTTTTCTAGACGTATGCTCCCTCACTTGTTGTCACATTATTATTATTTTTCTTATTATTACATGTATTTCAAAAATTATAATTATTAAAATTATTTTGTTAAGTATATTTAACATTCAAGCATAAGATTATACACGTATATAAAGATTTTAAAACATTATTTTTAACTTCAACAAGGTTTAATATAAACAGAAATAAAAATAGATTATAAAACTGACTACAATTCCTATCGTACAATACTGTTTAAATATAGGAAATTCAAGTAATTAAGACAATCAACAATTATAAAAAAACCTTCCATCCCCTAAATACGAGGGGGGTTCAATAAGTAATGCAACACATTTTTTTCTGAAAAAGGGGGTTGTTTTATTCAGCATTCAAATACACCATGTTATTCCCCAATCTTTTAGCTACACAACACTATTTTTCAATGTAATCTCCATTCAATGCTACGGCTTTACGCCACCTTGAAGTAAGGGCCTGTATACCTGTACCATTCCACTGGTTGATGTCAGAGCCAACGTCGTGCTGCATCAATAACTGCTTCATCATCCACTTAGTGCGTCCCACGGATTGCGTTCTTCATTGGGCCAAACAGATGAAATTCCGTCGATCTGCTCGAATGAGAGTGTTCGCATGTTCTGACATTGCAGGAGTCAGAGCTGTGCACGGCTGGCCATCCGCGGAGATCAGACAGTTTTGCTTGACGTTGCAGCGATGATGACACACGCTTTGCCCAACGACTAACCGTGCTTGTGTCTACTGCCAGATCACAGTAGACATTCTGCAAGCGCCTATGAATATCTGAGATGCCCTGGTTTTCTGCCAAAAGAAACTCAATCACTGCCCGTTGTTTGGAATGCACCTCCATTGTAGACGCCACTTTAGCAGCTCACTATAGCGCTGTCACATATCGGACGTCAATGAAACTTTACGAGACGAAGCGTAAATGTTTGTAAATGTTCCTCAAGAAATGTCCAGTTTTTTCAACCAAAATTGGCCGAGACAAAAAATGTGGGTATATGTTTACTTTAGTATACCAAAGCTCATACTAATTCAGGATTCGTTAAAACTTGCGGAAAATAAACATAAAACTTAACGAAATGTTCACGACACAGCAGCAGATACTTTCAATGTAATTTCTTATGCAAATTCCGAGTTATCCGTCGCTAAAAGTCTAGTTATCCTGACCGCCACATCGTAAACTGACATCTTAAGCCCAAGTAGAACTCACGCAAAAATCCGAGAGAGGGCGCTACTTTCACGGGAGCAGGAAAGAGCACACGATGACGCACGAAAACGAGGGTTGATTGGAAAACGAGAAACGAAATTTCAAGTTGGCAGAAAGGCAGCATTAAAAGAAAATGAACTCGAATTTTTTTTTAAAATTTCGACACCATTAATTTGTTTTTTTTTTGGCTTTGTTTCCATAATTATCATTAGCTATTATTAATTAATTTATTTTCGAGAAATGAAATTATTTTATTATTAATTATTATTATTATTGTCATTGTTTGGAGAAACCAAACTCGGATCAAGTCCGGAAGCCAATCCCAGAGGCGGACCCAAAAGAGGGCCAAAGCCCAAGGGACTCAAATGCGAGGGAGGGAAAGTTATCCACTCGTGGGAGTATTGATGTTTGAGTGTAGGAATTTCCTTACTATGTGACATGTGTTTAGAATTGTGGCTTTCTGTAAGGTTTTGTATAAGTGTGGGTTTAAATTTAGTGTTGATAGGCTTTTGTGTAGCGAGTGTGGAATAATCCCAGTGGCGGAAAGAATGATAGGAACAATGTGTACTCTGTTAACTCCCCAAAGGCGTTTTATTTCGTGTGCAAGATCCGTATATTTAGTGATTTTGTCAGTGTATGTCTTTTGTAAATTGTGTGTATTGGGGATGGAAATATCAATTATGTAAGTCACTTTGTTTTGCTTATCTACTAGTGTAATGTCTGGTCTGTTATGAGGGATAGTTTTGTCAGTGATTATAGCTCTGTCAAAATATAGTTTATGTGTGGTGTTCTCTAAGACAGTGTCGGGGATATATTTATAGTAAGGAGTGTGAATGTCCCTTAGCTTGTGTATCTTAGCTAGATGTTGATGTATGATGTTGGCTACCTGGTTATGTCTGTGCAAATAATCTGTCTGCGTGAGTATTTTGCAACTGGATATGACGTGTTGGATGGTTTCCTCTGCGATATGGCATTTCCTGCAAGACCCGTCAGTCGATTCTTTGATAATATGTTTTCTGTAGCTTTTAGTGTTAATAATCTGGTCTTGTATGGCAATCATGGTTCCTTCAGTTTCCCCAAAGAGACTCCCTTCACTCAACCAAAAGTTCGACGCTTTTTTGTCGACGTGTGGCTGGTTGAGGTCAGAAGGATGTCTACCGTGGAGTTGCTTTCCGAGCCATGATTGAAGTTTAGTGCATGTTGTAGGAATGTTATGGGTGTTCTGCATGCTGTTCAGATTCAGAGGTGTGTATTTTGTATCAGCCATGCAGACTGCTTTGTGTAATGGTGATGTGTGTTGTTTAGAGTGAAAGAATTCTCTGAGTGACTGAGTCTGTTTCTGGTGTAGATCTGTTATGTCAATAAGACCTCTGCCTCCCTCTGAACGAGGCAGGGTGAGTCTTTCAGTAGCTGCGTGTGGATGGTGCTTTCTGTGCTTTGTAAGCAGTTTACGTTGTTTCCTTTCAAGTCCCTCAAGATCTGTGTGTGTCCACTGTATGACTCCAAAGGAGTAGGAGAGTATTGGCGTGGCATAAGCATTGATGGCCTTGATTAAATTTCTGGAATTTAAGTGCGTTTTAAGTATTGTCTCTAGCCTATGAAGATATTGTTTAGTGAGTGTATTCTTTATGTGTTTGTGCTCCAGAAGCTTGGCTTGCTTAAATCCTAGATATTTGTAAAATTCGTCATTTTCCATAGCAGCAATGTGATCTGGTTCATCTAATGTGAAGCCCCCTTCCCTGAGTACTCCATTTTCAATGTGAATGGTTTTGCATTTGTCCAACCCAAACTGCATGTGTATGTCTTTTGAAAAGGTTTGTGTAATGTCAAGTAATTGGTGCAATTGTGTTTTTGTGGAGGCGTAGATTTTCATGTCGTCCATGTAGAGTAAGTGTGAGAGCGTGTAGTGGCAGCTTTTATTATGTTTAATTGTGTAGCCATAAGTTGTGCTATTCAGTCTGTTGGAAAGTGCATTTAGTGCAAGACAAAACCAGAGTGGGCTCAGTGAGTCACCCTGGAAGATGCCCCGGTTTATCTGTATTTTGTCAGTCGTGATGGTTTCACTGTTGAGTGTGAGGTGTAGTGTAGTTCTCCAATGCAGCATTGTACTTTCTAAAAAAGTGATAAGTGTAGGGTTTATTTTATATAATCGTAGTGTATATAAAAGCCATGAGTGTGGAACACTATCAAAGGCCTTTTTGTAATCAATGTAGGCTGCATGGAGGTGTCGATGTTTATTGTGAGTTTGCCGTAGGACCACACTGTCTATCAGGAGTTGCTCCTTACAACCCATGTGGTTTCTACGGCATCCCTTTTGTTGCTCAGTGAGAATGTTGTTTGTGTCTATGTGTGTATAAATTTTGTTTGCGATACAGGCAGTTATTATTTTGTAAAGTGTAGGCAAGCATGTGATAGGTCTATATTGTGTGGGATCTGTAGTGTTATGTGACTTTGGTACCATGTATGTAATTCCTTGTGTGAGGAAATGTGGCAATGTCTGTGGTGTTTGCAAAGTGTTGGAAATCTGTTTTGCAAGGGCCAGATGCAAACAGGTGAAGCGCTTATACCAAAAGTTCTGAATCCTATCTACACCTGGAGCCTTCCAATTGTGAGTACGTTTAATGACTTGTGAGAGTTCATCTGCTGTTATGTCAGTATAAGGCATGTTTGATAGTGTGGATGCTAATTGCTCCTCTTCCCTGATCCAGCTAGCTTCCCTATTATGTTCAACTGAGACAGACCAAAGAGACGACCAATAATGTTGGAGGGCTGTTTGTGTTGGCAGACCAGTATTTTTTGTCTGTGTATAATCTTTGTTTAACTGCTTATAGAATGTCTTCTCATTGTTTGCGAATAACTTGTTCTGCTGTTTGCGCTGAGTGCATGTTTTGTATCTCTTCAGGCGTTGTGTTTTTGCAGCTAACTTTTGTTTTAATGTGTCCATATATTCTGTAATGTGTTGATTGTGCTGCTCATGTCTGGTGTGTGTTTTAATCTTCTTAAATAATTGTCTGAGGCGTTTGTTCTGCTTTGATGAAGTGTTGTTTTTAGTGTACTGCGTAAGTCTACCTAACTGCTTGCGGATTTCGTCAATCTCAGACTCAATCCGCTTTTGCCATTTAGGTTTCTGTTGGGTATATGAATTTTGTGTGTTTTTATGGATTGGTTTCCTACCCAGTGTGGATATAACTGTAAGAGCCCCAGTGTAAATAAGTAGGTGTATGTATTCTAAAGACAGATTTTCTTCAATGTACTGTGGTAAGATATGTGTGTTCATGTAAGATAAAATTTCCCCTGTTTTGCTGTTTATGTTTATTTTAGGTATACCTGGTCTTTGTGTGGGATCTGTTCCCGTGTAAACTGTAAGGTATCTTTGTAGGGTGTCATTTAATGTTTCAATAAGTTTGGTATTCATGTTGTGTTGTGGGTGAATATCATGGTGAAGTTCATTGTTGAGTGTGTGTTCTACAAGTTCATTAGTGATGTCAATGTTAGTGTTTGATTCTGTGTGTTGAGTGTCAGTTTGTGTAGATGGCTTGTGTTCTTGTAGCTGTTGTGCAACTTCTTGCTTTATTTTCTGTAGCGTGGGTAAGGGTATTAAATTTTTCATAACAATTGTGCGACGCTGATCTGCAATGCGTTGTTCAGTGACTGTGATGTAAGGATATGTCTCTTTGAAAATGTTATATAAGCGTTGTCTGTAAGCTGTAGCGTCAGTTTCCAATTTAGTGACTGCGTAGTAGGCTCGCATGATAAAACAGTTTATGTCATTGGTCCATTTCATGCGTTGGCGTGGCTTGCCTGCCTTAGTGGTCGAGGGCAAAGAAGCTCTTGAAACACTAGGGACAGGTTGTGGCATTGCAGTAGCCGAACAGGGGTTGGTGCTGCTTTCTCCACCAGTGGCCCTGGGAGATTGTGGCATATTTTTCGAACGTGAGCCTCTGCCTAACCCACGAGCGCGGACCTTGGTAACCCGGGTGACGTCCGAGCCGGTATCAGATAATGCACTAGCACTAATCATATTGATCACCAATAAATGGGTGGTCCTGTTAGCCATCTCCATCATCAGCAGGCCCTTGGTTGATGTAATCAGCTCATCAGCCCTACTGGGTCATCTGGACCCTCAAGATTAATCTAAGGGTAGAGTAAATCAGACCTGTTAACCAGGGCCATCCCTCTAAGATGTTGCCCCCCTCGCACGACGTGGACGTAGGACCACACGAGGGTTATTATTATTATTATTATTATTATTATTATTATTATTATTATTATTATTATTATTATTTATTTTTTTTATCTGTTGTTGTTTTGTAATTACTCCGTAATGTTAATTTTATTTATTTAATATTTCTTTTTATTTATTTTATTTTATCTAATTTTATTTTATTTTTTTTTAATCTTGTAATTCTAATTCTTTTTGGTCGATATTGTAGTTCCGTGTTGGCTTGATTTAGCTGTGTGAACACAATAAATGAACTGAATTGAATTGAATTGAATTATTAAAACATTTCAGAACACTCTAGATAAGTTAATTTCATGGATCAAAATAAATAAATTAATAAATTAATATTTTTTTTGAATAAGCTATACTACGTTTCTGATTTATGTTTCATTTTTGGTGTGAAAATGAATTTTAACAATCAAGTTAAGACTGTAGTTAATAAAGTGAGAACAACCACTGGTGAGATAATTAGGAAGAGAGAGAATTATGAGAATATTAATTTATTTGGTAGACTTTATGGTGCATTTATTAGACCCTTTATATATATATATAATTGTATTATTTGGTTAAAGAGAGACATATTAATAAGTTGGTAGGAAGATAACCGCTACCTCTAACATGCTATCACCATATTTGAAGTTACAATTTATTAGAATTTCACACAAAATATTCAAATTGAATGTTTGATCATGAAATTGAGCAAATGATATCTTTTACAAACTGGGTAAAGTGGTAAGCTTTAAGGAAATAGAAGCAATTTATTATAGTATTAAATTTTTCTTAGTAACAAGAGAATCCACCACGATGACCTCGATATTCGAGCAGTATTGCTTTTTCAATTCAAACTGGGTCCAATGCAACTGAGGTATACCGAAATGTATGTCAAGCGTATAAACATGATGCTTTTTCAACAAGCAAAGCTCAGTTTTGGTTTTCTAAATTCCGGGATGAATCCCTCGATAATCACCCCTACTCTGAACAGCCGGCTGCTGTTGATGAAGATGCACTGAAGGCGCTTATTGCAATTAACAGACGCCAAATCTGTCTTGAATTAGCCAGACAACTCTCTGAGAGAGAGGAAAGTGTGCAAAACCATCGTCTCTTAAAGGGAAAAGTCATCATCTTGTATAAATGGGTCCTCCATGCTCTGTCAGCAGCGAATTATAAGTGCAGCGTCTCATACTTGCTCTTCCTTGCTCCAAAGTCACTTGACCATCGGGGTCCGGGCAACAATCCATCATTCATTGTTTCCAACAAACGAAAAAACACATTAGGTGACTTTAGAGTGCCCTGGCCTGTCTCTCGTTGGCCTCGGAACCATAGTAGCTAATGGTTAGCCACAGAATGGTCAGGTAATTTTTCCGCGCAGGAGCCTATCTTTTTCGTCTTTTATGAAAGAACTCTGCTGGACTGAATCATTACATGCAATGAAAAATGCAGCTTGGTTGGGAAGCATTGTCCTATCCTCTGTACTCATCTGACATCTTTCACAGATTATGACCTATTTAGATTCTTGGGCAATCATATGCGCACACAACAATTTAGAAATCGCCATGCCCTCGAAATAGAGTTGAACGTCTGTTTCACCTCAAAAACCAAAGATTTCAACATTTCCATATGAGATTTACATATTACCCGCGCTTTGAAGACATTTTTATTAATGTAATGGCTTTATAAGTTATCTGACTACAACTGTATTACTGAAAATACGCAAGAACTTTTTAAATGCCCGGATGTTTGAATCATTTAAAGTTGTTATAAATAATTGTATATATACAGCTTTTAAGTTAAGTCTTTATGTCTCATCCATGCCAACTGTTAGACTAAATTTTAATTGTTTACTTTTGATTCTTTTATCATGTATACTTACTTACTTACTTTTCAAACCCGCTTATCCGTTAGGGTCACGGGGGCAGCAGCCCTATGGAGGATCTCCAGCGATCGCGATCTTCCGCCATCAGGCGCATGTCCTCCCTGGTAATATCCAAGCGACTCGAACCCAGATTCTCCATGTAGTCTAGCCACCTGGTTCTAGGCCGACCCCTTGGTCTCTTACCCACCGGCTTGGAAAATAACAACTGCCTAGGGAGACCAGTTTGCGGCATCCGTATCACGTGGCCATACCAGCGCAACTGGGATCTCTCAATGCAGAGAAGTAGCAGCTCAACACCTAAAGATTCCCATATTGTGCTGCGGTACACTCTATCTAGTAGGGTAACACCTGCCACACCTCTCAGGAATCTCATTTCGGCTGCTTGTACCCGCGATCGCACTCTTTCGGTCATTACCCAAGCCTCATGACCATAGGTGAGAATGGGGACAAAGACAGATTTGAAGACGGAGAGCTTGGCTTTGTTACCCAGCTCTCGTTTCGTTACCACGGATCGCCACAGTTCACGTCTGACACAGCTTGCTGCGCCGATCCGAGCATCTAATTCTTTCTCCTGCCGTCCATCACTCGTGAATGCAATCCCGAGATACTTGAATTTCTCCACCTGTCTCAATGAGGCTCCCCTAACATGGAGAGCGCACTGAACAGGCTGTCTTGAAAGGACCAGAACCTCGGTTTTAGCCACACTGATCTTCATCTCAGCTTCTTCACATTTGGCTGCAAACCGGTCTAGTGCATGCTGAAGGTTCGTGTGAGAAGACCCAAGCAGGACAAGGTCGTCCGCAAAGAGCAACCTCTCCATCAGGCAGTCGCCCACACAAACACGCTCATTGCCTCGGCTGCCCCTGTCTATCCAGTCCATAAAGATAATGAACAAGATGGGCGACAGTACGCACCCTTGGCGGAGTCCAACACCCACGGTGAATGGTCTTGACTTAATGCCATTTATCCGGACACACATCTCGGAGCTTTCGTACAGAGACATGATAGCAACCAGTAATCGCCCATCCACTCCATACTCTTGCAACACTTGCCAGAGCTTCTCCCGAGGAACTCTGTCATATGCTTTTTCGAGGTCCACAAAGCAAGCATAGACCTCTTTTGCATACTCCCAGGATTTCTCAAAGATTTGCCTTAGAGCAAAGATGTGATCCGTCGTGCTTCGGCCAGGTCGGAAACCACACTGCTCCCCCGACAGTTTGGAGTCGACTATTTCCCGACTTCTCTTCTCCAGACACTTAGCGTACACTTTCCCAGGAATGCTGAGCAAAGAGATGCCTCGATAGTTGTTGCAATCTCTCTGATCTCCCTTTTTGAAGATAGGGATCACAATTCCTGTCTGCCATTGCTTAGGGGCCTGTCCAGATATCCAAGCAACCTGATACACTCGAGTCAGCCACAGGATACCATCCTGATTTAAAGCCTTTAACATCTCGGACCGGATTTCATCATCACCTGCAGCTTTGCCAGTCTTCAGGGACTTAATTGCCCATCTGACTTCTGTTTCAGTGATACTACCGTGACTATTCTCCGCTCCAAGGTGCACCTCGTATGCCTCAGTTGTTGTCGTCACAGGATTAAGAAGAGATGCAAAGTATTCCTTCCACCTGTGCAATACGCTCTCCTCCGTTTTCAGAAGCCTCCCATCTGAACTCTTTATAGTTTGTGATGAAAGAGACTTCTTTCCACGGAGGCGGCGCACGGTCTGCCAGAACACCTTGTTTGCCGAACTATAGTCTGCCTCCAATTTCTCCCCGAACTTCTCCCAGGCCTTGGCTTTAGCTGTTGATACTGTCTTTGCTGCTACTTTTCGCGCCTCAGTGTACCGCACTCGACTCGAAGTTGACTTATTTGCAAGCCATAGCCAATAGGCTTCCTTCTTTGCCTTGACAGCTTCTTGGACTTCACCGTTCCACCATGCAGTCCTTTTCTCACCGCCCTGCGCCACACTCAGCCGCTTACGACCACAGCACAATGCAGCCGAAATAATCACAGCAGTTTTAAACAACTGCCACTCCTCTTCAACAGTACCATGATCACTGGGTAGTTCTTTGAAACTTGAAGATATGCTATCTGCAAAGGTCTTCCTCACAGCTCTATCCTCCATTGCCTCCCATTTGATGCGCCAAGTTTGTCTGAACCTAGTGTTTCGCTTGGTTGGCATGGATTCAGAGAACCGCAAAGTGCAGACAACAAGGTGGTGATCAGTTGATAGTTCTGCCCCTCTTCTCACACGAGTATCCAACACTGATCGGAATAAGTCAGCTGAAACAATTACAAAATCAATCAATGACTTCTGGTCCATTGCATCCCTGTACCAGGTATACTTATGGACATCCCTGTGCTGGAAGAAGGTGTTTGTGATGGAAAGTCCATTGTTGCAACAGAGATCCAACAAGCACCTCCCATTCGCATTTAAATCGGGGTCACCATTCCTCCCAATCACGCCCCTCCACGTTTGGTCATCAGCCCCTACGTGTGCATTGAAGTCGCCCATCAGGATGACAGAATCTGCACTCCCTCTCCTGCTAAGAGCAGCATCAACTTCATCTAGAAAAAGTGGGTACTCTGTGACTGCATTCGGAGCATATGCAACGAATAGAGAGAGAGACCGTTTCCCTATCTGAAGCCTCAGGAGACACAGTCTTCCACCTAAGGGGGTCCAATCTGCAACATAATCTGCCAGCCGGGGACTTGTGAGTATCCCCACTCCCGCCTGGGCAGTCGTGTTAGGGGCGACACCAGAGTAGAAAAGCTTCCACCCTCCTTCTAAGTCCACAGTTCCAGAACCCGGACGTTTCGTAGAGGTAATACCTATGATATCCATTCGATACCGTTTGGCTTCCTCCACTAACTCTGATTCCTTTCCTGTCATGGAGAATACGTTCCAAGTGCCGATTGACAGCACCCGATTCCGTTGTCGCTTTACCCGTTTCTCCTCCTGGGTAAAGACATGCGCTGCCCCCGACCGTTTCCCCAAGCGCATAGCGAGTGCACTGGTGGGGCTTCTCGGAGGCATTGCTCCGAGATAACAGCCGGGAGACTGTCGACTATTTTTCGAACGAGAGCCTATTTATCATGTATTGTTGACTTTAAAAACATTGCTAATGCTTTTCATCTACAAGACCACTCTTGTCACTTTTGACGTCAGCATACTGTTGATATTCGTACTTTGAAGATACAAGTTAACATTACCGGAGTTATTGAAATATAATTTTAGTAAATTTTCATTTTGTAGTTTTAGAAGTGTTCTTAATCATCGGTAAGAACATATCATTAAAAAAACTTGGGAATGAAAAAGTTAAAAGAGAACCAATATTACCATGGGAAACCAGTTTACGGTTATTCTCGCGTTGGTCAGCTACCTTAATAACCTTGAAAATTCGTTTTGGCATGGATGAGGTCAGCTACAAGTGAATATCTGACTGATCATAATCCCAACAATCTGAGTTGCATGCCATGAAGATACACAGCACGGAGAAGAATTCCCCACTGGGGTTTCCCCCATGATTTTCACCAAAAGTCACCCAAATGTGTGGATTTCCAATTTCGTGCACACTTTTTGCGAAATCACCATGATTTTCACCAAAATCACAATAGTTGCATCTCTAATTGTATCCATTTTTAACAACAAATTGAAAAAACAATGACATTCTTAGTTTTTATACGTTATTAGATTATTTAGTTTATTTTAGAGTCATTTTTATAAATAATTAGATTAATTAATTTTATTTTCAATTCTACTGTTTAAAGTAATTTATTGAATGTTGTAAAAGATACTCATGTTTTGATGTATATATTCCCATGGAATGCAAACAGTAAATTATAATTAAATTTACGATAATAACAAATTATTATTATTATTATTATCATTATTATTATTTATTTAGATTTACTCCGTAATATTATTTTTATTTATTGATTATTTCTTTTTTTTTAATCTTGTAATTCTAATTCTTTTTGCTCGATACTGTAGTTCCGTGGTGGCTTGAATTAGCTGTGTGAACACAATAAATGAATTGAATTATTAATTTAAAATTTTTTTAAATTTTAAAATTAAATTTAATTATTTTTTATGCGTTCCAAATAAATATAATAAATTATTATTAATAATTGGTGATTATTATGGAAACAAAAAACCCCAAATTAATGGTGTCGAAATTTAAAAAAAAAAATTGGAGTTGTTCATTTTCTTTTAATGCTGCCTTTCTGCCAACTTGAAATTTCGTTTCTCGTTTTACAATCAACGCAAATTGCGTGCGTCATCGTGTGCTCTTTTCTGCTCTCGTAAAAGTAGCGGTCTCTCTCGGATTTTTGCGTAAGCTTAGGATTTCAGCTTACAGTGTGGGCTTCTAAATTTTAGCGACGGATAACTCGGAATTTGCATAAGAAATTACATTGAAAGTATCTGCTGCTGTATCGTGAACATTTCGTTAAGTTTTATGTTTATTTTCCGCAAGTTTTAACGAATCCTGAATTAGTATGAGCTTTGGTATACTAAAGTAAACATATACCGTGTGTTGCATTACTTATTGAACTCCCCTCGTATAAAAATCCTATACACAATATTTACATTTAAAATAAGAACCATCCCATTATTTAAAAACCCTTGAGCAGCACTTTAAAATAAATACAAAAATATATATTTAAATAAATATAAAAATATACATTAAAAAAATTAATTTTATTCGGGACATTTGTCCGAATTTAATAAATAATTAAATAAATAAATAATTTTTTAATGATATGTTCTTATGATACGTATGTTACAATTAATTGTTGATTGAAACTGTATTTTTTGTATTTTTTTTTAATCAAAATATCCGTTTTTTCAAATTATAATTTTTAAAATTTTCTATCAAAATATAATTGTCAAAGTAATTGTTGTATTTATATCAAAAACTTATATTTAATAGTTCCTATTTTATTAAATTATATTTGATGTTTTTATAAATTATAGTTATATTTTATGTTTTTATATATATATATAAATTAATTTGATAAAAGTTTATTGTTGCTTTTAAAAATAACTAAAAATGAATTATTTATTTATTTATTTATTTATTTATTTATTTATTTATATTTTTATATTTTACACAGACAACGGCAATGAGCTATCAAATGACCCTTGGATCCTTCCTGGATTTTTTAAATTTTACTTTTAGGTTTGTAAAACCTAAACTGCTTTTCAACGTTTTTGTTCGAAAGTGGCATCTGTTTTTGTGATAGTGTGACGTTGTACTAGACCGTTTTAGTTTAGTTTGCAATAATCAATTATTGATATAGAAGTTTAAAGTTAGAGTTTTGTGCCACCCAGTGCGGGGGCGTGACCTTTATGGGGTCCCAGGACGATTCCGAACCTTCGCACGTGGATGCAAGGGAGGGTTGAACTCGTTTAGGGTCGTGTTAAAAACATACTCAGTGGGTTTCAAGTAAACAATAATCATTTATTTAACTATGCAAATTAGCTGGAATTACACTAAACAAAAATCTTAAAAGTTAGCGACGATAGCGCGATTCTATCGCTTTGTGAAGCACGCATGCGCAGAGTGACGTCACGAGGGCGATTCTGTGGCGCATCTAAGGCGATTGAAAAGCTCTGCATGCCAGAGCTTTTCGATCGCGCGACTCCATCGCACCCAATCAGAAAACAGTTTCGAATCACGTGGCACATGCAGTCATGGCAGCACCTACTTCGAGATGGTCGGATATCGCTACGGAAAATTTGATTGAAGATATCAAGTAATATGCAATTCTGTATGCACGAAATATCCAATTCTGATTTTGGAAGCACGAAATCTTGAAGTGGGAAACGAAATGATCGCATAGATAGCGCATGCGCATTCAGTCACGCGGCCGTCGCGCCAAGTGGGCACCGAGAAGCGAATTGATCGCCTGGCGTTTGTTGCGCATGCGCATATGACTTACAGCGATAGCAGGGAAGAGGAAGAACCTGGCGATTGTAATTCTTCCCTGGCGATAGAATCGCGCTATCGTCGCGCTAAGTGGGCACCCAGCATTATTGATGCAGTAGCATCCAATGGATCACTTGGGCTCAACTACTCTTTAACATTGGTAGTGGGAGTGGATGACTGTTTTAAGTGCACATCCTTCAATTATATCTTAAACATTAATACTCGGACACACTTATATGAGCTCAGCTGTACAACTTCCGTTTTATTTTTGACTAAACAATCTGTCGTTTTATAAAACGAAGCATAGCTAGCAGTTTAAAGATTAGTTCACAAATCAGTTTTACATTTCCAAATTGGATTCCTTAAATTTGTTCACTAAGAAATAGTGGAAATCTATTGCCATTTTTAAAACGAACGTCCTTGACCGAGAGATTTCTTGCTATTATCGCTCAAATGCGCATTCCAAACACGCTCCCTTTTCAAATGTTATATTCTATTCCAGAATGTTTTCTTATCACAAAGGAAGAAAAATTTCGTCTTATTATACAACGTGTCCCAAAACTCAACGATAAGCTTGTACCTACGAAT
>JAHWFO010087774.1:0-19960 GCA_023313115.1 Rhysida immarginata | reverse complement strand
TACGAGGGTCAGTCAAATGAAAACCGGAAATATTTTTTTTACAGCTCCTTTATTATAGAGTTGGAACAAGTACACAATTTTTCAATGTAGTCCCCCTGATTTTCGATGCATCTCCGCCACTGAGTCGGGACTGCATGGATACCTCAGGAAAAAAAACCTTTTGGCTGCACATGCAGCCACTCATGCACCGCCTGTTTCAACTACGTGTCGGTCGCGAACTTGTGGCCACCTAAGGAGTCCTTTAGTAAGCCAAAGATGAGGAAGCCGGAAGGCACGAGGTCAGGAGAGTAAGGAGGACGGGGGAGGGGGGAACTCCAGACGCAAGTCCTGGATAGTCACCATGGTCGTACGAGCCGTATGAGGTCGTGCATTGTCATGCTGGATGAGAACGCCTGTTGAGAACAGTCCACGAGGCTTGGTGCCTGTAGCAGGTTTTAGAATGTCATGTACTAATTCACTATGGGTGGCACTGGTCACCGTCTTGCCCTTATCCATGTAATGTTCCACTATGGGACAATTGTGGTCTCAGGACAAGGTGAGCATAACCTTTCCTGTGGAAGGCTGGCTGTGGCACTTTTTTGGTGATGTCAAATGCAACCATTCCCTACTGGAGCGCTTGGATTGTGGTTGGTAATGATGGACCCAGGACTTGTCTCCAGTCACAATCTGCTACAAAAAGGTGTCACCTTCAGGTTCGTAGTGGCGCAGCAGCTCTGCCAGGCATCGACTAGCCTCTCTTTCATTTCGGGCGTCAGTCGATGAGGGACCATCGTGCGGCCACTTTCCGGTATTTCAGTTCTTCATGGACAACATACTGAGCACAGCCATAACCAACCTGTAATCCTGTTGCAAGGTCATCCACAGTGACCTGTCTATCCTGCAGAATCATCTCCTCTGCCGCTGCAATCTCCTCGGCTTTCATAACACGATGTGCCTAGCCTGGCCTCGGCATGTCTGCCAGACTTCTTGCGCCGCTGCTGAATTTCTTACACAGTCCGTACACCTGAGTCTGCGACACACATGCAGGACCATACTGTGCCAACATGCGTTGATGGATTTCTACTGGCTTCGTGCCTACACTGTGTAGGAAATGGATCATTGCACATTGCTCTTCTTTGGTGCATTCCAACAGAGGAGTCGCCATATTGGAAACGCCCGTATGGCACCGCTGGGTCATGTGGAGACTCGGGAACAATGCCAATTGATGGTGGGACAGTCCATGCGTATGTGTACTGGGTCTGATCGCAATGGGAGTGGTTTTCGATTTTTTACAGTGGTTTTCTGATTTTCATTAGACTCGGACTCATATTTAGGTATGTAAAGGAGGGACATTCTGTATGCAAATTCCTCTACGCACTATCTACATTAGTATAAAGTTTGGGCCAAATTGTCCCAATGGAGTCGGAGTTGTGGGGGTGGCAGATACTTGGTCATTAGAACTATGGCAATATATGTCATCTGATATATCTATTCGATCAGAAATGATGAGACACAAAAGAAGATAGAGCTCTTTTCCATTTTGTAAATATTACATTCGAGAAAATCAGTTTTTGGTAGTAATTCTGCCATACACCCTGCGCTTTAAATTTTGATTTAATAATTACAATAATGCCATCTATGTGAACTATATTTTTTAAGATATAAAATAGCTTTTAATAATTATCTGGATATTATTTTCGTTTAATGTATTGAATTTTTATTAATATTGTAGGTAATGAAAAAATGTAAGTAATGAACTTTGCTTTAAAACTATTTATTATCAAACAATAGGGAAGGGGAAAAAATTGATACAGCATTAAAACCCTTCAAATTCCATTAGGATTGCATCACTGGGACATTTACCGTAATTTTCGAGAGTAACGCCGCGGCGTTTCTGTTATTAAAAGTTAAAAATTCGGCGTGTGCTGCGTATCAGCCACCGCGGCCCTACTGCCGGAGATTTTACAAAAAAAAAAAAAAAGAAAGATGATTTTACACATGATTTTAGGCCTACTTCATATCGTACGATTTAGATTGCCGGTCCGCCCATGTTCATCGATCAACGTGAGCACTGCATTTAAAAACTTCCCGCCCTTATCGTTCACTACACGACCGACGTTATCAACTGTCAAAGCTGATGACGTTCAAACGCGCCTGTTCACTTTCGCTTTGCAATAATGGCCGACAGTGAAAGCGTATCCTATCTCAAAGTATGTTCCGAATGCGTTTATAGTTTCATAATGAATCTGAAGACACAAAACACGTCAGGAAACACGTTTTTTTGGGATAAATCTTCCCTTTTAGGTGACGGCGACGCGCACTCGCTTCACTTCTGCGCCACAACGGCCAACTCTCGCAGCCAGGCTTATGATTGGCGCGCACACACACGGATGTAGTGAAAACGGGAAATGAAATTTGTTTTTAAGAGAACAAGTTGCCTGTTGGCGTATTTCTTTTGTGCTTTTTAATTAAAATTTCTTATAGCTGGATACATGGTAGGGTCGAAGGAGCTGAAGATAAAAGCGAAGATTGTTTATATTTTTTACTTACTTACTTACTTTTCAAACCCGCTTCAAAACATTTACTTACTTACTTTTTACTTTACTTACTTGTTAGGGTCGCGGGGGCAGCAGCCCTATGGAGGATCTCCAGCGATCGCGATCTTCCGCCATCAGGCGCATGTCCTCCCTGGTAATATCCAAGCGACTCGAACCCAGATTCTCCATGTAGTCTAGCCACCTGGTTCTAGGCCGACCCCTTGGTCTCTTACCCACCGGCTTGGAAAATAACAACTGCCTAGGAAGACTAGTTTGCGGCATCCGTATCACGTGGCCATACCAGCGCAACTGAGATCTCTCAATGCGGAGAAGTAGCGGCTCAACACCTAAAGATTCCCTTATTGTGCTGCTGTACACTCTATCTAGTAGGATAACACCTGCCACACCTCTCAGGAATCTCATTTCGGCCGCTTGTACCCGCGATCGCACTCTTTCGGTCATTACCCAAGCCTCATGACCATAGGTGAGAATGGGGACAAAGATAGATTTGAAGACGGAGAGCTTGGCTTTGTTACCCAGCTCTCGTTTCGTTACCACGGATCGCCACAGTTCACGTCTGACACAGCTTGCTGCACCGATCCGAGCATCCAATTCTTTCTCCTGCCGTCCATCACTCGTGAATGCAATCCCGAGATACTTGAACTTCTCCACCTGTCTCAATGAGGCTCCCCTAACATGGAGAGCGCACTGAGCAGGCTGTCTTGAAAGAACCAGAGTTTCGGTTTTAGCCACACTGATCTTCATCCCAGCTTCTTCACATTTGGCTGCAAACCGGTCTAGTGCATGCTGAAGGTTCGTGCGAGAAGACCCAAGCAGGACAAGGTCGTCCGCAAAGAGCAACCTCTCCACCAGGCAGTCGCCCACACAAACACGCTCATCGCCTCGGCTGCCCCTGTCTATCCAGTCCATAAAGATAATGAACAAGATGGGTGACAGTACGCACCCTTGGCGGAGTCCAACACCCACGGTGAACGGTCTTGACTTAATGCCATTTATCCGGACACACATCTCAGAGCTTTCGTACAGAGACATGATAGCAACCAGTAATTGCCCATCCACTCCATACTCTTGCAACACTTTCCAGAGCTTCTCCCGAGGAACCCTGTCATATGCTTTTTCGAGGTCCACAAAGCAAGCGTAGACCTCTTTTGCATACTCCCAGGATTTCTCAAAGATTTGCCTTAGAGCAAAGATGTGATCCGTCGTGCTTCGGCCAGGTCGGAAACCACACTGCTCCCCCGACAGTTTGGAGTCGACTATTTCCCGACTTCTCTTCTCCAGACACTTAGCGTACACTTTCCCAGGAATGCTGAGCAAAGAGATGCCTCGATAGTTGTTGCAATCTCTCTGATCTCCCTTTTTGAAGATAGGGATCACAATTCCTGTCTGCCATTGCTTAGGGGCCTGTCCAGATATCCAAGCAACCTGACACACTCGAGTCAGCCACAGGATACCATCCTGATTTAAGGCCTTTAACATCTCGGACCGGATTTCATCATCACCTGCAGCTTTGCCAGTCTTCAGGGACTTAATTGCCCATCTGACTTCTGTTTCAGTGATACTACCGTGACTATTCTCCGCTCCAAGGTGCATCTCGTATGTCTCAGTTGTTGTCGTCACCGGATTAAGAAGAGATGCAAAGTATTCCTTCCACCTATGCAATACGCTCTCCTCCGTTTTCAGAAGCCTCCCATCTGAACTCTTAATAGTTTGTGATGAAAGAGACTTCTTTCCACGGAGGCGGCGCACGGTCTGCCAGAACACCTTGTTTGCCGAACCATAGTCTGCCTCCAATTTCTCCCCGAACTTCTCCCAGGCCTTGGCTTTAGCTGTTGATACTGTCTTTGCTGCTGCTTTTCGCGCCTCAGTGTACCGCACTCGACTCGAAGTTGACTTATTTGCAAGCCATAGCAAATAAGCTTCCTTCTTTGCCTTGACAGCTTCTTGCACTTTATTTTTTAAAATTCTTTCTCTTAGGTTTCGAATTTTCTTTAAAGTTTCGTTTTTCTCGTATGTAGATTTTTGTGTTTTAACGCTCGTTTTTGCATTGAAATCTAATAAATCCCCACCAGATTATAATATAGGAAAATAAATAATAAATAATTACGCTTAAAACAGAAAGTTTAAAAGCATAACGAGTTTCTGTGGCAGTTAACTCTTATCAAGAACAGATGAAGGTACGCTCTTGCACTGATCGGATTTTTTATCTCGATGCTCGGGGCTGACTATCAAAAAGTTTTACGAGCGCGCACGCGAGGTTGAACGGTCACGAGAGCGCTTGAGCGCACCAGTACTTTATTATTATTATTGTCATTGTTTGGGGAAACCAAACTCGGATCAAGTCCGGAAGCCAATCCCAGAGGCGGACCCAAAAGAGGGCCAAAGCCCAAGGGACTCAAATGCGAGGGAGGGAAAGTTATCCACTCATGGGAGTATTGATGTTTGAGTGTAGGAATTTCCTTACTATGTGACATGTGTTTAGAATTGTGGCTTTCTGTAAGGTTTTGTATAAGTGTGGGTTTAAATTTAGTGTTGACAGGCTTTTGTGTAGCGAGTGTGGAATAACCCCAGTGGCGGAAAGAATGATAGGAAAAATGTGTGCTCTGTTAACTCCCCAAAGGCGTTTTATTTCGTGTGCAAGATCCGTATATTTAGTGATTTTGTCAGTGTAGGTCTTTTGTAAATTGTGTGTACTGGGGATGGAGATATCAATTATGTAAGTCACTTTGTTTTGCTTATCTACTAGTGTAATGTCTGGTCTGTTATGAGGGATAGTTTTGTCAGTGATTATAGCTCTGTCAAAATATAGTTTATGTGTGGTGTTCTCTAAGACAGTGTCGAGGATATATTTATAGTAAGGAGTGTGAATGTCCCTTAGCTTGTGTATCTTAGCTAGATGTTGATGTATGATGTTGGCTACCTGGTTATGTCTGTGCAAATAATCTGTCTGCGTGAGTATTTTGCAACTGGATATGACGTGTTGGATGGTTTCCTCTGCGATATGGCATTTCCTGCAAGACCCGTCAGTCGATTCTTTGATAATAAGTTTTCTGTAGCTTTTAGTGTTAATAACCTGGTCTTGTATGGCAATCATGGTTCCTTCAGTTTCCCCAAAGAGACTCCCTTCACTCAACCAAAAGTTCGACGCTTTTTTGTCGACGTGTGGCTGGTTGAGGTCAGAAGGATGTCTACCGTGGAGTTGCTTTCCGAGCCATGATTGAAGTTTAGTGCATGTTGTAGGAATGTTATGGGTGTTCTGCATGCTGTTCAGATTCAGAGGTGTGTATTTTGTATCAGCCATGCAGACTGCTTTGTGTAATGGTGATGTGTGTTGTTTAGAGTGAAAGAATTCTCTGAGTGACTGAGTCTGTTTCTGGTGTAGATCTGTTATGTCAATAAGACCTCTGCCTCCCTCTGAACGAGGCAGGGTGAGTCTTTCAATAGCTGCGAGTGGATGGTGCTTTCTGTGCTTTGTAAGCAGTTTACGTCGTTTCCTTTCAAGTCCCTCAAGATCTGTGTGTGTCCACTGTATGACTCCAAATGAGTAGGAGAGTATTGGCGTGGCATAAGCATTGATGGCTTTGATTAAATTTCTGGAATTTAAGTGCGTTTTAAGTATTGTCTCTAGCCTATGAAGATATTGTTTAGTGAGTGTATTCTTTATGTGTTTGTGCTCCAGAAGCTTGGCTTGCTTAAATCCTAGATATTTGTAAAATTCGTCATTTTCCATAGCAGCAATGTGATCTGGTTCATCTAATGTGAAGCCCCCTTCCCTGAGTACTCCATTTTCAATGTGAATGGTTTGCATTTGTCCAACCCAAACTGCATGTGCATGTCTTTTGAAAAGGTTTGTGTAATGTCAAGTAATTGGTGCAATTGTTTTTGTGTGGAGGCGTAGATTTTCATGTCATCCATGTAGAGTAGGTGTGAGAGCGTGTAGTGGCAGCTTTTATTATGTTTAATTGTGTAGCCGTAAGTTGTGCTATTCAGTCTGTTGGAAAGTGCATTTAGTGCAAGACAAAACCAGAGTGGGCTCAGTGAGTCACCCTGGAAGATGCCCCGGTTTATCTGTATTTTGTCAGTCGTGATGGTTTCACTGTTGTGTGTGAGGTGTAGTGTAGTTCTCCAATGCAGCATTGTACTTTCTAAAAATGTGATAAGTGTAGGGTTTATTTTATATAATCGTAGTGTATATAAAAGCCATGAGTGTGGGACACTATCAAAGGCCTTTTTGTAATCAATGTAGGCTGCATGGAGGTGTCGATGTTTATTGTGAGTTTGCCGTAGGACCACACTGTCTATTAGGAGTTGCTCCTTACAACCGATGTGGTTTCTACGGCATCCCTTTTGTTGCTCAGTGAGAATGTTGTTTGTGTCTATGTGTGTATAAATTTTGTTTGCGATACAGGCAGTTATTATTTTGTAAAGTGTAGGCAAGCATGTGATAGGTCTATATTGTGTGGGATCTGTAGTGTTATGTGACTTTGGTACCATGTATGTTATTCCTTGTGTGAGGAAATGTGGCAATGTCTGTGGTGTTTGCAAAGTGTTGGAAATCTGTTTTGCAAGGGCCAGATGCAAACAGGTGAAGCGCTTATACCAAAAGTTCTGAATCCTATCTACACTTCGAGCCTTCCAATTGTGAGTACGTTTAATGACTTGTGAGAGTTCATCTGCTGTTATGTCAGTATAAGGCATGTTTGATTGTGTGGATGCTAATTGCTCCTCTTCCCTGATCCAGCTAGCGTCCCTGATCAACTGAGACAGACCAAAGAGACGACCAATAATGTTGGAGTGCTGTTTGTGTTGGCAGACCAGTGTTTTGTGTCTGTGTATAATCTTTGTTTAACTGCTTATAGAATGTCTTCTCATTGTTTGCGAATAACTTGTTCTGCTGTTTGCGCTGAGTGCATGTTTTGTATCTCTTCAGGCGTTGTGTTTTTGCAGCTAACTTTTGTTTTAATGTGTCCATATATTCTGTAATGTGTTGATTATGCTGCTCATGTCTGGTGTGTGTTTTAATCTTCTTAAATAATTGTCTGAGGCGTTTGTTCTGCTTTGATGAAGTGTTGTTTTTAGTGTACTGCGTAAGTCTACCTAACTGCTTGCGGATTTCGTCAATCTCAGACTCAATCCGCTTTTGCCATTTAGGTTTCTGTTGGGTATATGAATTTTGTGTGTTTTTATGGATTGGTTTCCTACCCAGTGTAGATATAACTGTAAGAGCCCCAGTGTAAATAAGTAGGTGTATGTATTCTAAAGACAGATTTTCTTCAATGCACTGTGGTAAGATATGTGTGTTCATGTAAGATAAAATTTCCCCTGTTTTGCTGTTTATGTTTATTTTAGGTATACCTGGTCTTTGTGTGGGATCTGTTCCCGTGTAAACTGTAAGGTATCTTTGTAGGGTGTCATTTAATGTTTCAATAAGTTTGGTATTCATGTTGTGCTGTGGATGAATATCATGGTGAAGTTCATTGTTGAGTGTGTGTTCTACAAGTTCATTAGTGATGTCAATGTTAGTGTTTGATTCTGTGTGTTGAGTGTCAGTTTGTGTAGATGGCTCGTGTTCTTGTAGCTGTTGTGCAACTTCTTGCTTTATTTTCTGGAGCGTGGGTAAGGGTATTAAATTTTTCATAACAATTGTGCGACGCAGATCTGCAATGCGTTGTTCAGTGACTGTGATGTGGAGATATGTCTCTTTGAAAATGTTATATAAGCGTTGTCTGTAAGCTGCAGTGTCAGTTTCCAATTTAGTGACTGCATAGTAGGCTCGCAGGATAAAACAGTTTATGTCATTGGTCCATTTCATGCGTTGGCATGGCTTGCCTGCCTTAGTGGTCGAGGGCAAAGAAGCTCTTGAAACACTAGGGACAGGTTGTGGCATTGCAGTAGCCGAACAGGGGTTGGTGCTGCTTTCTACACCAGTGGCCCTGGGAGATGGTGGCATATTTTTCGAACGTGAGCCTCTGCCTAACCCACCAGCGCGGACCTTGGTAACCCGTGTGACGTCCGAGCCGGTATCAGATAACGCACTAGCACTAATCATATTGATCACCAATAAATGGGTGGTCCTGTTAGCCATCTCCATCATCAGCAGGCCCTTGCTTGATGTAATCAGCTCATCAGCCCTACTGGGTCATCTGGACCCTCAAAATTAATCTAAGGGTAGAGTAATTCAAACCTGTTAACCAGGGCCATCTCTCTAAGATGTTGCCCCCCTCGCACGACGCGGACCACACGAGGATTATTATTATTATTATAAGCAAGAGCACGGTGGAGTATATCTTCCTCTCCATCGGAGGGGGAGAAAGCAGCTTTTAAAGTTTAAACTAACAGCCAAGATTGAAAAGGCCTAAGAGCAATCGTGCAGCAGCAAGGCCTAAGAGCATTCGTGCAGGCAGTACTCGACGAAAAATGTATTCGGCGCTGGAGGAAATGTATGCAGAAATATATTTTATGTCAGAAATTAAAAAATTTTCTCCACTGAAATGCGTATTACTTTTATTGAAGCTTATAAGAAAACTGTTTTTAGATTACCGATTGCGTGTGTGGTGGTGGGGGGGGGGGGCGGCGTATCGGCCGCAGCGGCGCTACTGTCGGAGATTTTACATTTATGTTAAATTTTTGCTGCTGCGGCGTATCAGCCGCTTCGGCGTTACTCCCGAAAATTACGGTAAATTTAATTAAAGGTTAAAATTTTACTTAAATTTAATTTTATATTAAAAGTTTATATGCAAGTACCTAAATTTTGAACTGAGCTCAAAATTTTCTTTTGTTTTAATTTTTCATTCTTATAGAGGAGAAAACAAAACGCTGATAGTTTTTCTTTTTTCCTTTTAACAAATTTTTACAACACAACAGTAGTTGATGCTTTGCAAATAAGCTCTCACTTTTCAGTAAAGCGTATAACAGTGAAGAGAGAGCTCTTGGCACCTTCATTAATGTACAATATTGACGAAAAACAAATTTCTTGCAAAAAATTCACTTACAGTAAAACCCCGTTACAACGTACCTCACTTTAACGTACATTTCAGAATAACGTACAAATTTCAAATCCCTGTCCCAAACGTAGGTATTTTAATGCTAAAAAGTTTCAGAATAACGTACCTCACTTTAACATACATTTCAGAATAACGTACTAATTTTACATCCTCTTGGTTAAATTATCCCTTCAGTACAATGTACATCATTCACATGTCTTGATTTGTTAATGCAGCCCATGTGAAGGTTGCAAATAGGCCAATGGGCTAATTAAGCCGAGTTTACATTTCATTTATTGGTCAGTATAGCATATATAAACCCGGAAATCTCTGCAAGCTACTCCTTGGAAATCTCTTTTATGGAAGACCGCTTGGGTTGGTTAGGCTTCTTGACTACCTCAGTGTATTTCATTTGGAGTTTATTCTGGTTGGATGAGCTTTGTGAAAGCGCTGCTTTCGTCCCATCCTAACAAATGTACACTTCACTGTTCGATTGTCGATTGTCGCATGCTACTCAGTCTAGCATGTTCGATTGTCGATTGTTGCATGCTACTCAGTCGGGATCCAATGATGGGACAAAAGCAAAATGAAATTCATAGCGATCAGGAAGATGAAGATGAAAATGGCCATTTAGAACCAGAGGTAACGCCTGTCTCAACTTTGGTAGCAATGGAGGCTATAAAAAGCTTACGAAACTATTTTGCACAGCATAGCGATGCACCAGAGACATTTAACTTCACAATGTCAGATATGGAGGACTTTTTGGGGAGGCAAGTTATAGAAAGAAAGCAGACGGCCATTACAGATTTTTTTAAAAAAATTAATGTAATACTACATATTGTATAGGCTATAGTGTATTTGTATTGAATAAGATAAAATGCATTCATGTATTCTTATGTTTTTCTATTAATATATGCATTTTTCACAAGCACCCCCCCTCCCAGTTTCAGTATAACGTACACCTCAGAATAACGTACAAATTTCCAGGTCCCTTGAAGTACGTTGTAACGGGGTTTTACTGTATGACATATACAACGATATTTTCCTCAAAAAATTTGGAGAATGTGCACATTTCTGCAAAGATTTATGGCATTTATTAAAGCATACGTATTTATTCACGTGTCCTCCAAAATTCTGTAGAAATAAGAATTGACCGATTGATAAGGATGAATTTTAATTCCTAAATTTCTCGACTTATATATGGGTTTATATGGAACTTCAATATTACAGAGGTTGAGTCAAAAGTAATGGCCGACTCGGGAGGGGGGTTAAGAATTTGAAGAATTCTAAGCGAAGACCATTTACCACAAGGGTATATCACAGTTTATTAAGAGAAAAGAGTTGGAAGAAACATGAATGCGAATTTGAATGCCATAGACATTGTGCCACCTGCGTCAGCCAGTGTAAAAATATGGCAGAAAAATTGGTTATACGCGGGCTCCTTCGTCACTAGTGGAAAAAGGGGTCCCAGTGCGAGAGCAGCAGCCTCCGAAATTTGCAGGGTGGAAGGTCAGGGTGTGACCAATGAACGGACAACACAACCTGACACCCACGCAAGCACAACAACGGGTGAAGGTGTGTCGTCAACTGCTGGAAAAAATCGAGGTTCTACCACAAGCATATAGCCCCGAACTTGCAAGTACCGACTACCATCTCTTCCGGCCCATGGTACACTTCCTGCGTGAATGGTGCTTCGCCATTGTCAGTGAGGTAGGACCGTGCGTGACTTTTTCGCCCAGAAACCGGAAGAGCGGTTTCGCGAAGGCATCCGCCAACTGGCTGATCGTTGGATGAAGACCATAGAGCATGATGGACTCTACTTTGAAGATTAGTGGTTCCTGTCTGGTGACTATTTAAAAATTTGTGCGGTGATCGGCCACTACTTTTGACTCATCCTCCGTATTTATCTAAATTTAATATCCAATATTGTACATAAAAAATTATCCTATCCCATTTAATAATTATCATTCATATATATTTTCATTTTTTATTGTTATCTCCAACAATCATTGTTATCTCCAACGATCTATGTTATCTTAAGAGCATGGTATTTTTCCGATACCACCTAGAGAGAAAGCCTGCGTACAGAAAATCATACATTGTTACATCACCTAGGGTAGGGTGAGGCCAACGAGAGACAGGCCAGGCACTCAAAAGTCACCTGATCATTGGGGTCCAAGCAACAATGTAACTTTCATTGTCTCCATCTAGGATTTTAATAATCAACGTTTTTTTTTCTTCCTTGGAAACAATGAACGTTGGATTATTGCTCGGACCCCGATGATCACATGGCTTTCTGTCTATTTCAATATCAGGGAGCAACGCAAAAGGAAGTCAGTGTCGAGGCCAAACATCTGTGCTTGAAAACAATAATCAAACAGTCACTCATCATCAGCTGCCATCTTACATGGGAGGATTAGTCAGCTTTTCTGCAATGGCAGGAAGATTTAACGGTCACTGCAGCATGTTCGAATTTTCGCCAAAGTTTGTAGACAGTGTAAACATAGCAAAATCCAAATTAATTTTTGTTCACCGAGTAAAATTTAAACTTGCAACTTCCAATAACAAATTAATTTATGATAAACTGATTTATATTAATTCCAGATATTTCACACATTATGCTGCTTAACATATGGTTATTGTCGGCAGCACCGACATTAGGGTTACAGATGCATTCAAACATAGCTCATGTCAACAAACATCACCACAGCCTTCTTCGTCCATACCCCAAAAACGAATGATAAAAAAAATCAGCAAGGCAACAATCGGCCTTATCATTATCTCAGAATTCTTGCTGAAAAAACAATGCCATCTCCCAGCAATCGCGATCTCTGTTGCATTGAAATAACAATGCAACAACGAACGCTACAACAACAAAATTAATTACCTATGCCCTTTTAAAACGACAAGGATAACCTTTAATATAAAAACAACAATAACAATATAATCAATCATCTAAAAGTAAACTCATCATCTAAAAGGTAAACTCCACGGAGAATATCGACTTTATTTTTTTTGCATCATAACACTAATCTAGATTAATAGAGTATTTATCATTCAAAATTTTTCGATTCAAAATTTTTCGAAAAATATCATTAAGAAAAATGCCTCGGAAAATTGAAAATTTGTGTGGTATCTTCCATTCCTTCTCCACAAAACAAGGTGGAACAAGCTATCATTTCCTGCTGCGAGAACCTAGGGGAATTTCATCGCCGAGAAAGCTTTTTTATATGTTTTATCAATTTTGAGTACGAATTGAAAATTTTTATATATGCTATGTTGTTACTGAGACTTTCATCTTTCATTTTAAACAAAGTTGTTTTGGGTGTGGTATTTACCTTTAAACTAAGAACAGCTAGAATAACAAAAACCTTTGCACTTATGCGTACCTATGCGTACCCTGAACCACTACAACATTTTGGTGCTTCGTTTCCACAAGATCCATGTGACACCCACTGACATGAAATGTCAGAATTTATTGAATTTTTATTAATATTGCATTTTCATTAACAGGAAATGAAAAGATGCAAGTAATAAACTTCACTTTCATATTATTTATTATCAATCAAAGAGGGGGGGGGAACTGATACAGCATTAAAACCCTTCAAATTCCATCTAGGATTGCATCTCTAGGAAATTTAAATTTAATTATAGGTTAAAATTTTACCTAAATTTAATTTTATATTAAAAGTTTATATGCTAGTAACCGAATTTTGAACTGAGCTCAAAATTTTCTTTTGTTTCAATTTATATTAGTCATACTTAAAGAGGAGAAAACACAAAAAATGATTTTTTTTTTCCATTTTACAAATTTTTACAACACAACAGTAGTTGGTGCTTTCCAAATAAGCTCTCACTTGTCAATAATACCATTTTAGCATAAAAATAGAAGAAATTTTTATGCTGGAAGATAATACATTGTACCACAGTCATGCAGTGAAATATCTCATGACCTGGCACCTTGATCAATGTACATTATTTTTTTGGCAAAATATTCAATTATGTTATACACAACAATTTATTGCTCAAAAAATTTGGAAAATGTGCACATTTTTGAAAAGATTAATGACTTTTTTTAAAGGCATATGTTTTTATTTACGTGTCCACCAAAATTCTATGGAAATAATCAGTGACCAGTTGATAAGTTTACCCTGCTTTTTAGGATGAATTTTATGCCATAAATTTCTCGAGTATATATGGTACTTCCATATTATATATCTAAATTTAATATCCAATATTGTACATAAAAAATTATCCTATCCTATTTAATAATCATCATTCTTATAACTTTATACAATGAAAAATTTTCACTGTTATCTCCAACAATAATATCTATATTGTCAATGTGTTATTGAACTTTTCAACATGAGAGCATGGTCATTTACTTTTCTGATCTGTGCATTTCATTACTGGTCTGCTATATTTACTGAAAAGTAAAGCACCATATAAAGAAAGTAATGTAGGGACCTGGTCAAACGCGAAATTGGCTTTAACACGGTTCTAGCTTGTCTCCCGATTTGCCCAAAACTTTGCATTATGCTATATGATACATTTTTTGACTTCGATAAATAAGTGTCAGTTTTCACTTTCTTATGTAGAAGTTCAGAAAATGGCCATTATACCTTCCAAAATTTGCTTTTGTGACTAGGACATTGAAATATGTGAATTTGCATATGCTTGTCCCATTACATGTACTGTAGCCTACTGTGTGGGGGCCAGCCACCTGGTGATAAGAGAATGGATAGAGGAGAGAGTGGGCAGAGAGACTGAGAGACCCTTACCCACAGAATAAAATAAGAGTAGAATGGAGTCAAGAGGCTACAAACTTTCAATAGACAAATTCTGCTATGTCTGTGGTGAATTTATCAAAACAAGAGCAAAGAAGCACTCAGTAGAAGCATCACAGAAAATGTAAGGCCTACAAGGCATATCTTGAAATGGAACCCACTGACCACACAAACAATTGTTACTTCTGCATGGTGGACCCTTCAAAATGCCTATCTGGTAAAAATGCAACTCCAGTGGCAGACATTCCTTCATCAATCGCAAGAGCCTCATGGCTGTCCTGCTTCACAATGGGAACAAGTTTTCTTCTTTTTACCTGGCTCACTCCGTTCATCTAAAGAGAACTGTGACAATGTGAAGATTTTGCTGCACCAACTGAATTATGTTGAGCACCAGTGGGAGGTCATTGGAGATTTTAATATGGTGGAATACCTGATGGGACTTCAAGATGGTTTTACAAAGTTCCCTTGCTCTCTTTGCTTTTGGGACAGTAGGAACACGGATTCACACTACCATAAGCGAGACTAGCCACTGCAAAAGGAGTTTTTAGATGAACAACATCGCCAGCGAAAGCGCCATTACTATGTATCCGCTTTGTCGCCAGCTGAGAAAGCACCCCTCCCCCACCAACATCGTGCTTGTAGTCTGAAATTTCTTAAATGACCGCTCCCAAATTTAGATGCTTTTTAATAAATGCAGTATATAATTTCATAAATACCTCTAAGCAATCATTCTGGTATCACTGAAATGATGGTAACTTGGTTGAATATAGACATATTTTATGTATCAACAACCACGATATAAAAAATGACGAGCATTTTTACGTGAGAAAAACATTCTAAAACGCAGAAAGATAAAAACACACATGTGAAAGGTCAGTGGTGAACCTTTAATATATCTATTACTACAATTTAGAGCTGGACAAGAAATCAGCATTGAGTTTTACTGTGTTTGTCTATGTCAACTTCAAACGTAAACATAGGATGAAGGCATTTTTTCCAACCAAAGCAATGGCCGACAGGCTTTCAAATGGGGACGCATTGGTGGCGCTGAAAGCAGCTCATGAGCGATCTACTCATTTCATATCGTTGAGTGGGAGCCACTGTTGGACACAATAAAGGTTCTGATGCATCCACTCCACATCAAATTCGGGCTGATGAAGTAGTTTGTAAAGGCTCTTGACACTAAATCAGCAGCCTTCATGCACCTAGAAGAACTATTTCCAAAGCTCTCTGAGGCCAAAATCAAGACCGGTGTGTTCATTAGACCACAGGTAAAAAAGGTCATTGAGTGCATTGAATTCCCAAAGATGCTGACCAGAAAGGAAAACACAGCTTGGAACAGCTTTATGGCAGTAGTTAAAGGTTTCCTTGGGAATCACAAGACCAACTTTGTGTGGCTGTTGAGAAACTATGGTTCACAACTATGGCAAGATGGGTTGCCGGATGTCTCTGAAACTCCATATCATTGATGCTCATTTGGATCGCTTAAAGCAGAACATCCGAGAATACTCAGAGGAGCATGGCAAATGCTTCCATCAGAATATTATGTCCTTTGAACGTCGATACCAAGGAGAGTACAATGAAAGCATGATGGGAGACTATATATGGGGACTGATTCGGGAAAGTGATCTGATATACAATCGTAAATCTAGAAAAACCATACATTTCTAAGTATTGTCTTTGTTTGAAGTTAGAATAAACATTACTTTTGATTTACATATTGTCTGTTTATGTACAAAACAAACTGTTACCCATGTATATGTCTGGAGATATACAATATATAAAACTCATTCTCCCAACCACAAAAGCAAACTTTTTACAGCACAATTGTCATTTTCTGTACTTTCTAGGCATGTGGAAACGGTTAAACATAATTAATATGCCCAACGACAGAACAAAAGTTAAAATTTCTTACGTAGTGTTATACAACAAGAAATTAAGCCTCCCGAGGAAGGTATAGGAAAGTAGCGGAAGCCCTGACTTCATCTATTTTTTTATTTCTTCATCTGTACTTTTAACCCCCCATTTTATTTTTAATCAAAAATCGATTTTCTCAAACCTTGTATTTAGAAAATATAAAAAACCCTATCATCTTTCCTTTCTCATCATTTTCGATCGAATGATATATCACACCCTATATGTTGTCATAAAGTTCTAAAGACCGAGTGATTGTCACTCCCACAATTCCGACCCTAGCGGGGCAATTTGGCCCAAACTTTACAGTGATGTTTATCTTGTAAAGAGGAACCTGCATACCGAATTTTACTCCTTTATATGCATAAATACGAGTAGACCTTTTGGTCCCCGCTAATTTCTGCCCCCGAAACTCCAACCCCAGTGGGCCAATCAAAACCAAACTAAATAGTGAAGGTGCACATCCCCATAGTAAGTTACATTCCGAATTTCAACCTTCTACCTCCAAAAATGCATAAATTATGAAGGGGACGGATGGATGGACGGACAGACAGATGGACATTGTGAAATCAATATGTAGCTCCATTCTTTCGCTACTTAATAATAAAATTGAAAAAATAATAATCAGGTCTGGAAAGATGCGGTAGAAAACAATTCATTGCCTGATGCGTTTCAGCGTTACGCTATCTTCGGAGGCTGTTATGCTAGAGATTATGGGGCTGACCAAGCCACTTTTATAGACAAATGGTAAGGGTTAAGTGGCCAATTACAAATAAAAAATAACAATAATGATTATGAATAAGAAGGTGATTGGTCCAGTCGTCAATGCACGGATCTCATAAAGGATTAATGACTTCGGTCATCGAAGCGCGGACCTCCTAGAGAGCTGTATTATTACATCCGGTTGTTGGTTTCTTTCTTCTTGGAAAAGTTGACGAGGAGCTGCAGGGTGTCTTCCCATTCAAATACGGTCTGATTATTTAGTAGGGTGTTCGGAGCCAATTGTTTCTGCTTGGTAATTTCGTATTCTTCTCTTAGGACTATCTTGGACCTGTCTTTGCCAATCCATATCACGTGCATGCATAAATCGATGTCGGTCATTCGATGTTTTTCTATTATCAGGCATTCTGCGTACGCGGACACACCATCTTTGTTGATCCACGATCGTCAGTGTTCTTTGAATCTAATATGGAACGAACGAATCGTGGATCCGATGTATACTGCCTCGCAGTTCGGGCACGATAGCTTGTATACACCTGCTTTTTTGTAGATATCTTCGCGGTCATCGGTTGTCGTTGGGTTCAGCACTTTTTGATTGCTGTATTTTGTCCTATACGCTATGCTTATGCCTTCCGATTTGAAAATTCTTGTTATGTGGTGGATATCAGGGCATAGGTATGTCATCGTGGCATACTTCTTTTGGCTGTTTGTCTTGGGGTCGTGGGGCTTTTGTCGTTCTCAAGTCTCTTCTGACCTTGTTCAAGATTGTGGTGGTGAAGCGGTCAGGGAAGTCGTTGTCACGTGCCATTTTGTAGGTGGTGGCGATTTCTTTTTCCAATGATTTCTTTGAGATCGGGTATGTCAGTGCCTGTCTAAAATTGTACTTAATAGCTGCCGTTTTATGCTGGTTTGGGTGGTTCCACGAGAATGAGATAATGTTGGCGGCAGTCGACGGCTTCCTATGGATGGAAAACTCAAATAGGTTGGTTAAGCGATGTATACTGATGTCGAGGAAGTTAATGACTCCATTCTGTAGCATAACAGCCTCCGAAGATAGCGTAACGCTGAAACGCATCAGGCAATAAATTGTTTTCTACCGCATCTTTCCAGACCTGATTATTACTTTTTCTATATAGTCAAGATGCTCGACGAAGCCCAGGTATGTAATAAAATTGAATTTACTTAGGAATGATTTATGAGAGCCTTTTTTTTTTAATATGTTGTACCTCAGATGTCTTGAATTATAAATGAGTATATGAAAATATTCCACATCATGGGCGAGAACCAGGGACTTTCACTAATAGCAACAATGCTCAAACCACTTAAGCCACACTGGCATGGAAGCATCAACATCTACCTATCCATCTAGGCTTGGTAAGAGCAGCACCTTGTTTGCCCAGGATGTGGATTTTATTCCTATTTTCATTTATGACAAAATAGAAAACTAGCAAGTATATTGAAATGTTAATAAACATAAAAACTAACACTTTTTACTTTTAATACGGTCGTGATTGGTCGAGTTAGTATTAGGATATTTAGTATAAGAAGCCTGTCAGAAAAGTATCTGGATTGAGGCTACAAAAAAAAAAAAAATAGAACTCGCTGCGCCTTTATACTATAGGTGAAGTACGTTAATGGCAGTGTATGACTTCAGAATTAAAACAAAGTTTACTTCCAGCCCTAACAGATGACTTCCACTCCCTCTTCAATCCTATGTGACTACACACTCATTGGATTTGAAGCGCGCTTTTTAAATATTTTTATTGTAATAGGTATGCGGTTGTTGTGTGTTTAATTGTTCTAATTCTGCAAAGAAAGACATTAAAATGTTTCGAGTGCCTTGGAATAGAGATAGGAAACTAAAATCAAATGAAAAATTTATGATGGGAAATTATAGATGTGTTCGCGTCTATGAAAAGCATTTCATTACAGGTACTTTCTAACGTCTTGAGATTTAATAATTCAGTTTTACCTATTTATTTATTTCTTTATATAAACTAAAAGCTGTAATTTAAATTTATGGCTGAGATAGGTCTCAAGCACGTTGATTACGTGCCGTCTTTATTATTATCAAGTGAGAGTGAGGGTAGAAATCGTAATCTTGCCACAGCAATATTGTTAAGATAGCAATATTTTTGATGTAGATATGTCTTACGAAGACCATTGCAGTCATTATTAAAATGGATTAATTTTTCAGTTTCTTAGATTTAATGGAATGAAGTATATAAATTACAAAAGAGAAGTTTCATAATTAGCCAATTCAATGCCTCATATTTCAGAAGATAGGCCTATGAACAATGCAGATATCACCATACCGAATTTGACAAATTGATAACTATCTGATAAACTGCTTATCAAATCCAGGTTAAGTAATGGGTAAAGCAATGGAAAATATCTGGAATGGAATGGGTCGAGATTCTGAAGAACGTTATCACTGCTATAAAAACCAAATTAAACATAAAAAACTTTAATATGATCCGTTTAAATATATGAATATTTATATTCTGTATAAATAATATTATTGTAATTTTCTGATTGGTCGTCCTACTGTAAAAATTCCGCTCTTTGCCCCGTGTACTCTGTATTTCGAAGATTGATGGCCGAAATGCGCATACAGATTAATAAATTATGGTGTGTAAGAGGTTGTTTGTTTTTCTTTGGTATTACGATTATTGACAGTTCCTCGGTTTGATTATTTATTAATTTGATTACAGCAACTATTTTTACATACTTCTATAATGTAATTAACCCTCCTACTGTTGATCCATTATCATCACACAAGCACGCTAAGCCTGTTTTGAGTTTTAATAGTAATTAATCTTTGCTTTATATCAGTTAATTTTTAAAAAAGAATCTTACTTGGAAAATTATTGAAAACTTTTGAAAAGGAATCTTATTTTTTTTAATAAGTATAAACTGATTTCTTTGTCTTCGTTTGACGTTGAACTGATCAAGATATGCTTGTGGGTTGCATATGAAAAACACTAACTTTGGGCTGGAAGGGAGGGATGCGATTTGT
>JAHWFO010087773.1:0-17799 GCA_023313115.1 Rhysida immarginata | reverse complement strand
GACATCCATAAAACAATTATAAAATAATCTAAAATTATATAAATCTGCACGGCATTAAACGGCAACGACAATATCAACAACAATAATAATATTAATGATAACTAAAAACATTACAATATAACCAATAATAATATTAGTTGTAATTATGATAATAATAAAAACAGTAAAATAAACGGAGGACTGTGTAAATCGGTTTTAATTAAAAGTAAACCGAAGTTAAATCAGAAGTAATTAGGCCCGAGCGAATGTTTTTAAGGAGACGATGTTTAAAAAATTGAAAAGAAGGTGCCTCTCGAAGTTCCACAATTAGTTTTGACCAACAGATAGCGCCGGAAATCGAAATTGATCTTCTTAAGTAATTCACTCTATAAAATGGGATTACTATTTTTTTTTCTCTTGTGAGATAGTGATGATAAGGACTGATTAACATAGGGGGGTTTCTAATTATATATATGTTATGCGTGATTTTATATATAAATTGAGCTAATTGAAAAAAATAAAGATCATCAAATTTTAATAAGTTGAAGTTTTTAAATTCTGAACTAACGGAAGAGAAAGCGGGCCTATTTAACAATATTCGTAAAAAACGAAGTTTAAGTTTTGAAGTTTTGAAATTTAATTATAAGATTTTTATTTTTCTGTGTGGTCGATCCCCATAAACATATTCCAAAGCATAAATTTGTATGAATTAGGGTAAAATATAAATTTAGTAAGATATTACGTGGAAGATGATTGACTCTATAAATAATGCCTAAAGAACGGGATAGTTTAGTCGTTCTGAGTAGGTGCGTCCTTCTAAGGACGGCAAAACCCAGCACCACACCTGCTTCATGATGACATCAGGGGCTCCGTCAAAATCTCCTACATGTACTGTTAAGTATGCTGATGGTAAAGTGTTACCTTGTGAACTGGCCTACAAAAATGCGTGTAAGGATCCGAGATTTCTGGCATTTGACATTATTATTAACGGACAACTTGAGGCATTACGTACTGAACTGAACAGCAAATATCTAGAGTTAGAATCAAGGGTGGAAGCGCTGTCTAAGGAACTTGGTAGCAAAATTGATAGTTTAAAAAGTGATATTCAGAGTGCTAGTTTAGAGACTGCCAATGGCTTTGCTAACCTTGGCAATATTATCAAGGAGTTTATGGGTTCTCCCATTACTTCTGATTCGCCCATGATAGTGGTAAATCCTGATGCAACACATAATAATGAAAATGTTTCTACTTGCGTGGAAGCAGTCGACGAAGGAAACTTCTCACTACGAACTAGCATCAAAAGAAGGCACGAAAATGATTCTGCTGACAGTGATGGAGGTAACTGGCGTATTGCGCAGAATAAAAGAAACAAAGGTGGTGTTAGGATAGACAACATTCAGTCTACTGTCGATATCAAAAATGGTGTCTATGTAGCCCTACGAGGTAACAAAGCCAAGCTTGGTTATTCCCAAAACAATGTCACCCATGGAAAGGCAGTTATTTACTTTCCTCCGATTATTATTCGTCATCACGGAAAACCAATCAAGGAAATTCTAGAGGAAATCACAAAACATTTGTCTTTAGATAAAATCATCTGCCACACTGGTCGTAAGGACACCGTTAAAATTAAGTGTCTTGATGAGGACACGCACAAAATTCTAGTATCTGGAGTAAAGAGTAACGATGTGCTAAAAATCCAGCATCATCAGCTCAAATCAGAAAAGCTGCTGAAATATGCTGTCCAAAATGTTGACACAACGTATGACCTGGAAGATTTTTGTGATGACCTCAGGAAGGCAAATTATTACCCAGAAAAGGCAATCAGGTTGAAAAGGGCAAATGATTCCGTTGAAATGCCACTGGTGTTAGTTTCTCACCAAAACACTGAGCATAATAAGTCCTTTTTTAGTTTAAGGCGTGTCGGTCCTCTTGCTGTTACTGTAGAATTATTTAGAGGCAAAAAAGGCCCTTACAGTGTTACAACTGTTTACGTTTTAGGCACATCTCCCAAGGTTGCACCGAATCGCCTAGATGCAACAAGTGCGCAGGTGACCATCAGTCGAGGGACTGTGCTAATGTAAAGGGTAAAGACCCCTCCATATGTATTCGTTGTGATGGTCAGCATACTTCAAGTTACACCAAGTGTCCGAAATATCCCCAAGTCAAAGGGATCAAAAGCATCAAAGTGGTTGATGGCAGAACCTATGCTTCAGTCGTATCCAGCTCTTCTCATTCAGATGTGGGCGATCCAATCCAATTGCGCAGCATTTATAGGAGTCTGGGTAACCTTCTAAACCTCTGTAATGAAAGTGGCAACGTACTGCCACAGGTTGCGTACCACGAAATCAAGAACTGACCATGGACAGACACCACTACAGAACAATTACCCACGGAAAGCTTCGTTGCAATTTATGGAACGCCAGGGGAATCTATCGTAAGCGCATCGAATATTACAATTTCCTCATAAATTGGAATATTGACATAGCTTTCGTGTGTGAAACACACCTGAAATTAAACCAAGCTTTTAATTTACCGGGTTATCATGTTTATCGAAAGGATCGACCTCTGGGTAACAACGCCAGTCAAGCATTTGGTGGGGCAGCTGTCATTGTCAAAGATGGCATTGATCATCGTGAGACTGTCACTCCGAATTATGTAGGAATGGAAGCTGTTTCCGTGATAATAAATGACGCCGACACAGGTGAAATTAAATTCACCTGTCTGTATAATTCACCTAGGCACAAGCTTGGACCGTGCGAGCTTGATGAGCTGCTCTCTGGGCCCGTCCCAGTGGTTATGGCGATATCCCTGGGATATACTCTAAACGAGATTGACACATTTGTTGCTGGACCCGTTGATGACACGTACTACTGCGACCATTCTCCTGTCAGCGACGTGCTGCACGTTGTAGTTCTTATAGGATTCTTTAAGCCCTATAATATATTCACAGTCGACGACTTATCCTCTGACCACCAGTGATGCTTATCTTTGAGGGCTTGAACATCGATGTTAAGATTGGGCTTCGCTCCAAACAAGACTGAAAACTCTTCAGGGATATCCTTAGAGAAAACAGCATTCCCTATAAGGAGGTTATTGACAACGAGGATATTAATGCAAATATCAGTTCTATTACTCGTGTTATCAATGATGCTACAGCTTCCAGCACTTTCACTACTGATCGAAAGCGTCCTGAACATCTCGACCTCCCTACTTACATCAGGCGTCTCACACTTGAAAGAAATTCCTATAGAAGGTTATGGCAGCGTAAACGACTTCCCTTCTTCAAGACGAAATACAACAGGCTTACTCGCAAGGTCCAGGAAGAGGTTAAATCATTACGTAATCAAATATGGAGCAAAAAGCTAAAGTCCCTGTCAGTCCAGGACAACTCGCTCTGGGGTACTGTAAGGGCTCTAAAAGGAAACAGACCCATCAACTTACCACCGCTGCTTACCGCAAATGGCAATGCTGTCACGGGCAATCAAGATAAAGCTCAACTGATCGCCGAATCCCTGGTTAAACAATTTACCACTCCTGGTGAGGACAAACCCGGATAATTTCCCAAATATTCGTCTTGTCAACGATGGATGCATCGCATACGAGCTCACTCATCGTAGTTCTACCTGTGAGGACACTATTGGTGTTCAGGAAATCGGCGATGTCATCAAGCATCTTAAAAGCAGGAAAGCAGCAGGTATCGATTCCATCACTAATAGCACTCTCAAGAACTTACCTCCTAAGGTTGTTGCGACTATTACCAGGGCCATGAATGACTGCTGGAGACATGGTTACTTTCCTGTCAAGTGGAAAGAGTCTGTAATCGTTACCATACCGAAGCCTGGTCTAAACCCTGCACTCCCTGTCAGCTATAGGCCTATAAGCTTGTTACCTATGCTATCAAAAGGGTTTGAACGCATCATTCTTAAGAGATTTAACGACTTCTGTGTGGGTAAAAATCTTGTTCGTGAAGAGCAATTCAGTTTTCGACCAGGTCACTCCTGCCAACTCCAGATCTGGAGGCTTCTTGCAGATTTAAACACTCCTCTTAACTGCGCTAAATATGGTGGTCTTGTGTTTTTGGATGTCCGAAAAGCTTTAGATCAGGTTTGGCACGAAGGCCTAATACACACAATGATTACTTGTGGATTTCTGGACGACCTTATTGCCTTGATTAGATCCTTTGTGTCGAACAGGATATTTCGTGTAAAGGTTGGCTGCTCCTTGTCAAACCCGTGTGACGTCAAAGCTGGTGTTCCCCAGGGTTCTGTTCTTGGCCCTGAACTCTTCAACTTTTCATCCATGACTTCCCAACATTTACAAAATGCAAGCTGTATCTGTTCGCTGACGACGCGTCCATCATGACCACTGCTCGCGTTCCCGCTCATGTCATATCTCGATTGCAGAATGCCTTACATAAGTGCGAAAAATGGCTTGCTAAGTGGAGACTGAATCTAAATGTTGACAAATGCAAGGCAATGTTCATTACAAAGAAACTTCGGAAACCCCCAAGTCCTCTCTTTCTTTCTGGTAGAGAGCTCGAATGGGTAAAACATTACAAATACCTCGGAGTGGTGATAGATGCCAAGCTTACTTGGGGCGACCATGTCTCCTACGCCATCAACAAGGCAAAGAAGGCAAAGTTCAGTCTGGTAGCTCTTCTGGGGCGGAACAGCGCGCTTGGATCGGACTACAAACTGCTGCTGTATAGGACGGTAATCCGAACCATCTTCCTTTATGGTATGCCCGCATGGGCTACAATATGTCCAGATGGAAGGACCTCCAAACTTTCCAAAACATTACCTTGAGGACCACTGCTCAACTTGACAGGAGAGCTGCAACAAATACTTCTATTGCCGACGACTTTAGGATACCTCCCATTGGGAATCACGTCCAGGAATTGATAAAAAAGCTGCTTCCGAAGATGAAGGTCCACACCAATCCTCTGATTGCAGATATTCTTCAGCACCCGCTTACCTTCAGAAGCCTTCAGGCCGCGTCACCTCCTGGAGATCAATTTCGACGACATCCAAAAGGCGGTACTTCCCGAATTTTGGATCTCCTAGCTCCTCGTGTCCCTTGTCCCTCGTCAATCAACAATCAACACTATCGTCCTGATAGGAAAGGACTCCATCTTATCCTCTGGATGACTTAACTAAGTTTCATCTGGTTTCTCGCCTAGTTCAGTGTACTTCCCGTGGTTACTTTCTGGACGAGTATGGCAGTGAAAGCGTTGCCTTTGGACCACTCGACCTGCACTGTTCGATTGTCGATTGTCGGGATAGTTTAATAGCTCAATGTTTTATATGAAGGCTCCATGACAAATCGAGGGTAAAATAAATTCCTAAATATTTATAGGAAGAGACTCTAGGTAAGATTTTATTATTAACGCAAAGCTTAATTTTGTTATAGTCAATCAGTTTATTACGCTGATGAAATATCATGTAGTAGTATGATTTGTTTAGGTTTAATGGAAGTTGATTTAATAATGACCAATTAAAGATTTTAATTAGTAAAGAGTTCACTATATTTTCAAGTTGTTCCTCGGAATCGGCTGAGGCTATAAATGTTATGTCATCAGCGAATAATACGCATTGTGCATTGTCAGTAATATAAGAGAGGTCATTAATAAAAAGAGAGAACAATAGTGGCGACAGAATGGAACCTTGGGGTACACCCTGATTACTGATTAAATTTGGAGAAAATTTTGAATTGATAATAAGTGAATATTGTCTATCTAAAAGAAAGGAAACTATCCAATACAATGGTAGCCCTCTAATGCCATATAATGAATTTCATTTATTTATTAATAAAGTGTGGGGAACCATATCAAATGCTGTTTTAAAATCAAGAATCAGGAATAGTGTAGTGTATCTGTAATCGCGTGGAACTTGAAGCATAGCTTCCATAATCTCACTTTTCATAATCATATTCCAAGGGAAATACACTGAACTAGAAAAGAAGCCTGATGTACCCACAAAGGTCATCCAAAATATAAAAGAAAATTGCCTCTTCTTGGTCGAGGAAAATTTGATTGACGATTATCTGAACTAGGAGTATATTACATAGTAAGCCACAAAAAAATCGAAAAAATTTATGAAACCCAGTAATCTAGGAAGATGACACTGTCAATGTCATCAAAATTGACATCAAGGATATGTCTTGGACTACGGTGCCTTTTTCTATCTAGAGAAAGTTTTAGAATGCCAGAGACTAGATCATTATCATGATTTACCATACTAGGCAACACGGTTTTCATGAGCTCTTGAACATATTTCCCGACATGGATCATATCGAAATCATTATGAATGGAGTAATTGCGAGCAATTTTCCTATCAAATAGTGCAATAGTCCTTAGAGTAATGTTCTGGAAAGTTTGGAGTTCCTTCCATCTTGTCTTGCAAATCGTAGCCCAGACGGGCATGCCATATAGCAAGATGACATGAACAATTATTTTATATAACAGTAGTTTGTTATCAACACTGAGGGCACTGTTACGACCCAACAGAGCATTTAAGCTAAACTTTGCTTTTTTGGCCTTGTTTATCGCATAAGTCACATGAATATTCCATGATAGTTTTGAATCAATAATAAGGCCAAGGTATCTATAATTATCAACCCATTCCAAGTATTTGCCATATAACTTTAAGGAGTCAAGATTTCTCTCTTTCTTCTTAGAGGTAAACATTGCTTTGCATTTTTCGACCTTCAGTTTTAATTGCCACTTGTTAAACCAGATTTCACATTCTTTAAGGGCTTCGACAATCGCCCAGTGTAATGAAAAAGTAGTACGAGTGGTCCAGGAGCCTTTAGCTCACTTTACACGCTCGCCCAAAAAGTCAACCAAATGTGGTACACTGAAGTAGGAAAGAAGCCTGATGAACCTCTTTAAGTCTTCCAGAAAAGAGTCCCTTCATGGTAGGGATGGTAGGGTATGATGAAAAAGTTAGGAAGGTGCGTGAACGTTTCTTGGGGCTACTTGAACTTGAGTAATGCACTGCAGCACATATTCATAAGATAATATTGGAACTTTTAAAGAAAATGAGTGCTCCCCTGAAAAACCTGATTGGCTTTGGGGCAGACAGTGCATCCGTTACAGGGTTCGTGCGAGTCATGAAAAGCCTGGAAAGTCCTGGAAAATCGAAAAAAAATTCCAGGCCTGGAAAGTTTTGGAAAATCAATGGTTTCTGACTTAAGTTTTGAAAAAGTGTTTCTTGAACAGATTTAATTTTTTCTTAATTATTATTTATAAATGATATGAATATATTATTCTTAAAAATATAAAAGATTATGGTCTTGGAAAATGTATTGAATTACCTTGAAAAATTTTGGAAAAGTCATGGAATTTTATCTTTGATCAAGTGTACGAACCCTGTGTTATGATGGGTGGACCACAAGGTAAAAGTTCTTTTAACTGCTGATTTACCTAACCTGTTTGCATTAGGTTGTGTATGTCATTCTTTTAACTTGAAGTGCATCACATGCATGCTCTAAACTAAGGATGGGTGATTATATTAGTATAATCGAATAATCGTAATCGCGATTTATGAGGATACCCGATTAATTGTGCCATTCTAAACGGTTAATCGATTAATCGCGATTACTTTTACCTTTTAAGCTTAAGCATCCCAACGATATTTTTCTTATAAGCATGGGTCCGAAAATGCATCCTTACAGAGATAATGCTATCTGTACGAGGTAGGAATGGATGTGCGTTACCCAGACGGCAATGGTAGGGTCCAATGTAGATTAAGATCTGAACATGTAAACTGTTCGTGTTCTCTCCTTTAAAAGAGAGGAAACTAAACATGTAACTCTGCTGACATTGATGGAGATGACTGGCGGACTGCACAGAATAAGAGGAACAAAGGAGGTGTCAGAATCGACAATATTAGGTCCACTTTTGATGTCAGCGCTAGTGCCTCTGTAGCCCTTCGTGCTAACAAAGCCAAGCACAGTTCTTCTCATATTAATGTCACCCGTGAAAAGGAAGCAGTATACATCCCACCAATCATCGTTCTTCATCATAGGAAGTCAATAAAGGAAATTTTGGAGGAGATCAAAAAGCATGTACCTCTTGACAAAATTACCGCTTACACAGGTCGAAAAAACACCATAAAGATCAAGTGTCACGACGAGGAAAGTCAAAAAATTCTTGTGTCCGGAGTGAGAAGCAACGATGTGCTGAAAATCCAGCATCATCAACTTAAATCAGATAAAAAAGCTCAAATACGTTGTCCGAAATGTTGATACAACATACGAGCTGGAAGATTTTTGCGAAGACCTCAGGAATGCAAACTATTTTCCAGAAAAAGCAATCAGGCTGAAAAAAGCAAATGGTGCAATGGAGATGCCAATGGTTTTGGTCTTACTAGAAAATAATGAACACAATAAGTCTTTTTTGAGTTTGAAGCGTGTTGGTCCTCTAGCTGTTATTGTTGAGTTATTTAGAGGCAACAAGAGGTCCTTACAGTGCTATAACTGTTTACGATTTGGCCACGTGTCCCAAGGTTGTACCGAATCGCCTCGATGTAATAAGTGCGCTGGCGACCATCAATCGAGGGATTGTCCCAACATAAAAGGCAAAGACCCCCATAATGTATACGTTGTTCTGGTCAGCAGACATCTAGCTACACCAAGTGTCCCAAATATCCACAAGTCAAGAGGATCAAAAGTGGTAGAGAGAAAGTCATATGCTTTGGTCGCATCTAATTCTGCTGATACTAGTGATACACGTACGGTCGACCACAATCAATTGCGTGATATCTACAGGTTTCTAGGAAATTTGCTAAATCACTACAAGGAAAGTGGAAAAACAGTGACACAGACTGCCTCTCACGAATCTAGCAAATGACCATGGATAGACACCCATACAAGATCGTTAATCAAGGGAAACTCCGTTGCAATATTTGGAATCGCAAGCGCATCGAGTTTTACAATTTCCTTACAAACTGGAATGTCGATGTCGCCTTCGTGTGCGAGACGCACCTGAAATCTACTCAAGTCTTCACCTTACCTGGATATAGTGTTTATCGCAAGGATCGGCCACTGGGAAACAATTCCAGCCACGCTTTTGGCGGAGCAGTGATAATTGTAAAGGACGGCATTGATCATCGTTAGTCTGTCACTCTAGACTTTGTGGGAATGGAAGCAGTCTCCGTGATTATAAACGATGTGGACGCAGGTGAAATCAAGTTTATCTGTTTATATAACCCACCTAAGCACAAGCTTGATCCGTGCGAACTTGACGAGCTGCTGTCTGGGTCCATTCCGGTTGTTATTGGGAGCGACTTGAATGCCAAGCACCACGCGTGGAACTCCAAATGCCCCAATCAAAACGGCAATATATTATATGGATACACGTTAAACGAGATTGACACCTTCGTTGCTGGTCCCCTTGATGACACATACTCCTGCGACCACTCTCCTGTTAGCGACGTGCTGGATATTGCAGTTTTTAAAGGTTTTCTCAAGCCTAGGTTTTTCACAGTTGACGACTTATCCTCTGACCACCGTCCAGTGATGCTTATTTTTGAGGGTTTAAACATCGATAAGAAGATTGTGCTCCGCTCTAAACAGGACTGGAAGCTATTTAGGGACATTCTTTGAGAAAATAGCATTCCTTACAAGGAGGTTATTTATAAGGAGGATATCAATAGTAATATTAATGCAATCAGCCGTGTTGTCAACGATGCCACTACTTCCAGTACCTCTACTATCGATCGTAAGCGTCCTGAACATCTCGACCTGCCTCCTTATATCAGGCGTCTTATTCTCGAAAGGAACTCTTACAGAAGATTGTGGCAGCGTAAGCGACTTCCCTTCTTGAAGACTAAGTACAACCCGCTTTCTCGCAAGGTGCAGGAGGAGGTTAAAGCACTACGAAATCAAACGTGGAACGATAAACTGAAATCCTTGACTGTCCAGGACAACTCGCTCTGGGGAACTGTGAGAGCCTTAAACGGTAACAGACCAATTCAATTGCCGCCACTGCTTGCAGGTAATATTGTCACCAGCGATGGGGATAAGGCCCAATTGATTGCTGATTCCCTGAAAAGTCAATTTACCACGCCTGGTGAGACAAACTTGGACAGCCTCCAAAACACTCAGATAGTTAACGATGGGTGTATCGCTTACCAGTACATTCATCGTGTTCCCACCTCTGAGGAAGTCATTAGTGCCCAAGAAATCTCCGACGTCATGAAGCGACTTAAAACCAAGAAAGCAGCAGCTATTGATTCCATCAGTAACAGTGCTCTCAAGAACTTGCCTTCTAATATTATATCGATCATTACCAAAGCCATGAATGACTGCTGGAAACTTGGTTACTTCCCTGACCACTGGAAAGAGTCATAGTTCCCATACAAAAGCCTGGTCTATACCTTGCTCTTGCTGTCAGCTACAGACCCATAAGCTTGCTACCTGTGCTGTCAAAAGTTTTCAAACGCATCACTCTGAAGAGGTTTGACGAATTCTGTGTAGCAAACAATCTCGTTCGTGATGAGCAATTTGGCTTTCGCCCAGGTCACTCCTGCCAACATCAGATCTGGCGTCTTGTTGCAGATCTAAACACTCCTCTTAACTGTGCCAAGTATGGTGGTCTTGTTTTTTTGGATGTCCGTAAAGCTTTTGATCAGGTTTGGCACAACGGCCTCATATACAAGATGATTACTTGTGGTTTTTCGGACGAACTCATTACCTTGATTAGTTCCTTTCTGTCAAACAGGACATTTCGTGTCAAGGTTGGCTGCTCATGTCTAATCCTTGTGACGTCAATGCTGGTGTTCCGCAAGGTTCTGTACAGGGCCCTGCACTGTTCAAGTTTTTCATCCACGACTTCCCAACTTTTACTAATTGCAAGCTATATCTGTTCGCTGACGACGCGGCCATCATGACTACTGACCGAAATCCCGCTCACGTCATATCACGGTTACAAAAGGCCTTACATCTGTGCGAGAAATGGTTTGCAAAGTGGAGACTCGACTTAAACGTTGACAAGTGCAAGGCGATGTTCATTACCAAGAAACTTCGAAAACCCCCGAGTTCCTCTTCCTTTCTGGTAAAGAGCTCAAGTGGGTAAAAAATTATAAATACATCTGTGTGGTGGTAGATGCCAGGCTAAATTGGGGAGACCGCGTCTCCTATGCAATAAATAGAGCCAAGAAGGCGAAGTTCAGTCTAGTTGCCCTTCTGGGACGAAACAGCGCCCTTGGAGTGGATACCAAACTTTTGCTTTACAAGATGGTTATACGAGTCATTCTTCTTTATGGCATGTCTGCCTGGGCTACAATATGCAAATCCAGATGGAAGGATCTCCAATCCTTCCAAAACGTTACTCTGAGGACTATCACCCAACTTGACAGGAGAGTTGCAACAAATATTTCTATTGCTGAAGATTTCTATATATCTCCAATTGGTAGCTATGTACAGGAGTCGCTAAAGAAGTTGCTTCCGAAGATCAAGGACCATCCAAATCCTCTGGTTGCAGATATTCTGGAACACCCACTCACGTTTAGAAGTTTCCTCAGGCATCGCAGGCCTCGACACGTCCTGGACATCAATTTCGACGACATCCAAAAGGCCATCTTTCCCGAATACTGGATCTCATAGCTCCTCGTGCCCCTCATCAATCAAGAATCAACTCCATCGTCCTTATAGCAAAGGACCCCATCTTATCCTCTGGATGACTTAACTAGGTTTCATCTGGCTTCTTGCCTAATTCAGTGTACTTCCCCTGGTTACTTCCTGGATGAGTATGGCAGTGAAAGCGTAGCTTTCGGACCACTCGTCTCATTTTCCATACACTGTTCGATTGTCGACATGTAATTCCATTGTCGTACAATGGATCGCTTGACTAATGCGGAGCTGGCGGACATGCATTTCATCTAGGACGAGGCACAAGGTAATGCTACTGAAGCGGAAAGGATTTACCATCAGCGGGAAATATAATTGATTCTCCGGATATCTTCACCAGAGTTCGCGAGAATCTGGTCCACAGACTAAAATCTTCATGGAGGCTCAGGGTCGGCATTTTGAACACCTGCTTTAATGTCATTCCTATCTCGTACAAGTTTCATTATCTCTGTAAGGATGCATTTTCAGACCCATGATTATAAGAAAAATTTTGTTCCCCGCTACAAACTGTACATTGTATTTCATTCTTGACCTACCTTTCTGAATCCCCCTGTATATGCTATTACACTAGTGAAAAAGTAGTCGGCAAGGCTACACCTATTCGGTAATGTTATATTACAGTAGTATGCAAACACGTTTCTGTGAATATCTCAAAAACTGGAACCAACCGAGACTTCTTATCATTTTCGAGTTGGTTGCAATACAATGTGTATATAGTTTGGCGTTTTTGTACAATCGACAATCGAACAGTGAAGTGTTCATTTGTTAGGATGGGACGAAAGCAGCGCTTTCACAAAGTTCATCCAACCAGAATAAACTCCAAATGAAATACACTGAGGTAGTCAAGAAGCCTAACCAACCCAAGCGGTCTTCCATATTATACAAAAAAGAAAATAAGATTGACGATTGTCAGAAACAAAATACAAACGAAATTAAAAACACAAGGAGAAAGAAGATTATCACATCTCCCTGTAGTCCTGGTTAGAGACGTTGCTAATATCTTCAAAATTGACGTCAAGAACGTGCCTTGGTTTACGATACATCGTATGCCAGTTCATATTCAATGAGTTCTTCAGTATTCCATTCACAAGTTTATTGTCGTGAGTCTTCATCTTCTGTAGCATAATCAAAAGGAGATCCTGTATAAACTTTCTGATATGGGCCATTTTTAAATCCATGTGGATGGATTGGTTTTTCACCGTCCTTCTGTCCAGCTGAGCAATGGTCCTTAGGTTAACATTCTGGAATAACTGTAGTTCACTCCATCTGGTTTTGCAGATAGTCGCCCACGCAGGCATGCCATAGAAGAGTATGGCCCCGATAATCGATTTTTACAGAAGTAGCTTGTTGTCAATGCTGAGGGCACTGTTGTGACCCATGAGAGCTATGATACTGTACTTGAACGTCTTGAGTCAATGTTAACTCCCATATACTTGTCCACCCAGTCCAGTATCTTATTGAACAGAACAAGAGAATCTGGGGGACGCTTGAGCTTCCTATTGAGGTAGTGATGGGCGATACCAAGTTCGGCGATATTCGATATTCGGAAACAAAATGAGGCCGATTGTGTCAAATATTGACTCTCCTACTTACCGGCTTTCTAAATTTCTGGCAGAGTTTTTAAAAACCTTAAAATTGTCGAACTTCGACAGTTCGGTTAGTAATAGTATTGACTTAGTGAAAAAACTGAAAAATAAGGTCATTAAGAAAGGGGAAATTTTGCTATCCTTCGATATTGTCTCCTTGTTCCCTAGCATCCCTATACCTGAAACTATAAACTTTTTAACTAATATTTTGAATGAGAACAAAGTTCCTGAGAACATACGCAACGAATGTTTAAGTCTAACGAGGTTATGTACCAATAATAATATTTTTAAATATAATGGGAAAGTTTACAAAATGGTGGGCGGTACACCGATGGGCTCTTGCCTTAGCCCTATTTTGGCTGAAATATTTCTGAAAAGTTTCGAGGATATCCTGAAGAATTCCGGTTTTTACTTTCCCGATTGTTGGTTCAGATACGTGGATGATGTCTTCACAATTTTTGACACCAATGCTTGCGATGTCAACACTTTTGTCCAACATATTAATAGCTATTTTCCGTCCGTTCAATTCACTTTTGAGTTAGAAAACAATCAAAGGTTGCCGTTTCTTGACATCTTAGTCATCAGAAACCATGATTCATTATCATTTGAGGTATACCGAAAGCCTACAAACGGATTGAATTACATACCAAGCGATTCCAGCCACCCTTGGAATCAAAAAATATCTACTTTCATTTCGATGATTGACAGAGCCATTAATCTACCACTTGGTCAATCCTCATTCAAAAAAGAAATTTCCTTGATTCAGAATATTGCAGTTAAAAATGGCTATAGCACACGTACCATCACCGATTTGGTAAGGAAGAGGAAGTTAAAAAAGTTCATGGACGAAATCACTACCCTCAACCGGACTAAAAATAGAGGGAGAGTCATATCCTTACCTTACAATAAATCATTAATCAAAGGTCTCAATTCTGTCTTTAAATCTTTTAATATTTCGTTATCTTTTAGCAATCCCAACCAGACCAGGCATTTATTACCCAATCCAAAAGACCCGATTCCACCACTACAGAAATCAGGAATATATGAAGCTAGATGTTCCCAATGCCCCATGAGATACAAAGGACAAACTTTCCGGAATATTGAAACAAGATTCGAAGAACACATGAGACACGCAAGATATAGTAGAGGGAATCAGTCATCCATAGCCAAACACTCGCTAGATACCGGACATGAATTTTTATTAAGCAATGTAAAACTTATTGAGTCAATAAACAAGAAACACCTTCTGGACGCCTTCGAAAGCTTAGCCATTCAAAAAACAGATAAAAAATTATTACTCAACTTAGATAGGGGTCCTATTAGCGAATCACCATTGATCAAATGGGCAACGCACTTACCCAATCTATAAAATTCAGTTGGATCTTTTTGTCTTGATTGGCTTCTGTCCGTTATAAATACTCAGCACGTTCAATTCCAAGTCGAGGATCAGAAGGCACAGACTACTCAGAGAAGGCACACTACTAAGAAGGCACACTACTCATAGATGGTATCCTACTCTTTGGTGGTATAGATTGGAGACGGAACGTTAATTGAAGGCACATTCTCTTAAGGTCAGCGGTTTTTTATATCCTATGCTTTAAGGCTGTTTTCTACAGATCTTATTCTGGAAAAGCCCTTTTCAGGGCTAGCAGTCTGACTATTCTTTACTTATTATTTTAAATTTTATCATAATGCCAGACTCAGGCAAAGCGTTAAGTGGCATTACAAGCCAAAAAACAAGTGATGGTAAATATACGTATGGCGAGATATATAAAGATGCCTGTAAAGATTACAGATTTGAAGCTTTTGATGCTATAATTAAGGATAAGCTAGAGGTTTTGCGCCAAGAAATGTGCACTAAGTATGATAACTTACAAGGAAAAGTTGAGTCACTAAAAGGGAACATAACTGAAATCCACGATAAAATTGCTAATATGAATGCTGAAATATCTGCAGCACGTAATGAAGCCAACGAGAACTTTAATAAGTTGGAGCAGTTCCTCAAAGATCAATTCTCTGCTCTGTCAATGAAAGGTAATCAGCCTATAGGTAATACTTCTGACTATCTAAGAGTGAATCCTCAGCCTATGGAAATTATCCCCTCCGGCTTAGGGAGTAATGATAACGATGGCAAAGACCTGATTAGTACAAATCGCAAACGGCTATACAATGATACGGATAAATGGATACCTGCAAAATCTAAAAAGGCTAAAAAAGGGTTGCAAATTGACAACATTAAGGATGTTGTTGATATAAATGATACAATCGCTGTTGCTTTTCGAGAAAGCAAGTCCGAACAGCGAAAAAATGTTGAAAAGCCAAATACCAAGAGCAGCTCCTATATTCCGCCAATCATAATACGTACTCACGGTCAGCCAATCAAGCAAATCCTGGGCGAGATTCAAAAGCATGTGGCGATTAACCAAATTACTGTACACACAGGCAGAGCAGAGACGATCTAAATAAGGTGTCATGATGAGGAAACTCATAGTAAATTGGTGTCTGGCATTAAGGCTGATAACGTGCTAAAGATTCAGCATCATCAACTTAAATCGGAAAAAGTCCTCAAATACGTTATACGAAATGTAGACGTGACCTATGACCTTAACGATTTTAATGAAGACCTGAAAAAGGCTAACTACTTTCCTGAGAAAGTGATTAGGCTTAAAAAAGCCAAAGGATCAATAGATATGCCCATGATTCTGGTTCTGTTATCAAACACTGTACACAATAAGACACTTAAAAGTGTGACCCGCATAGGGCCCTTAGCTGTCAGTGTTGAAATGTTTCGAGGTAATAAGAAACCTTTACAATGTTATAATTGTTTGCGATTTGGCCATGTATCTATGGGTTGCACGGAATCCCTCCGTTGTAACAAATGCACTAAAGATCATCAGTCAAAAGACTGCCCAAATGTAAAAGGACAAGATCCCCCAAAATGTATTCGATGTAATGGACAACACACCTCCAGTTACACAAAATGTCCTAAATATCCTCAAGTCAGGAGAGTGCAAAGTGCTAAAGTGTCCCCGGAGATTTCCTATGCCTCAATGGTCTCCAAACAAGATAAGAGCATTAACGTGAACGATTTTCAAGAAATGTATAAACAAATTGGCAGTGTATGCAATTTGTTAAACGAACTAGGCAAGAAAATGCCACTGATGAGTGGAATACTTACGAATAAACACTGACAGTATGGCTGATCGATGCTATTCTATTACAAATCGAGGTAAACTTCGTTGCGTAATATGGAACGCCAGGGGGGTCCCCCGGAGGCGTATTGAGTTTTACAACTTCCTAACCCAATGAGATATAGACATAGCATTTCTATGTGAGACACACTTAAGGCCAGACCGCGACTTCAGGCTACCTGGTTACTGTGTCTATCGTAAAGACCGAATTCTTCCCACTACAGTAAAGTCCCCGTCAGGTGGGTCAGCAATTATTATTAAGAAAGGCATTCATCATCGGGAGGAACCAACCCGAGACTATATGGGAATGGAAGCTGCCTCTGCTATCATTACTGATGCCACACTGGGAGAGGTGAAACTTGTGGCTCTATATAATGCGCCCAAGCATAAATTCGATACCAATGAGCTTGACGAGCTGTTTTCCGGGAATATTCCCGTTATTATGGCGGGAGACCTGAACGCTAAGCACTCGCACTGGAATTCCAGATGCCATAACCAAAACGGTGTCCTTTTGTATGGCTACGTGCAAAGGCAATCTGATATTATTGCAGTAGGCCCTGTGGATGATACATATTATTGTGATCATTCTCCTTCAAGCGATGTACTTGATATTGTGTTGTTGAAGGGCTTCTACAAATCATTCAGTATCTATACTGTCAATGATCTATCCTCAGACCATAAACCAGTTGCACTAAATTTTGATAACGTAAACATTGACCTCAAAGAAGAACTGAGGCTCAAACAAGACTGGAAATTTTTTAGAGAAATTCTCAAAAATGATGACGACCCACTAAATAACGTACATAGTACGAGCGACATAGATACCAATGTGAAAAAGCTTACTAAACGTATAAATGCAGCTATTGACTCTAGTGCTTCACCCTTAGAGTCGAAGCGAGCTGATCACCTTGATCTCACCCCAGAAATCAAACTATTAATTGAACAAAGGAATAAGGTCAGAAGGCAGTGGTACCGAACTCGTGATTCATGGCTTAAGACCAAATATAATAGGCTCACTAGAAGAGTTCACGAGGAGGTAAAAGCACTTCGTAATGACAGATGGAATGATAAAGTTAAGAGTCTATCGACCCACGATAACTCTATGTGGTGCATGGTTCGAGCCTTGCAAAACAAGAAAGCCATTAATGTCCCACCTCTGTTAGCCCAAAATGGCAAATTCATCACGAATGATGATGATAAAGCGCAGCTTATTGCAAGTTCACTTTCAGAACAGTTTGTCACGCCTACTGATGGTCGGCAAATAGGCCTTGATATGTCTGAGAAAGTAAAATCCTGCATAACTGGCTTCTATAATATTCACGGCAATGAATTCCCAAAACATAGCATTGATGTAAATGAAGTCCTAAGCATCATTAAAAAATTAAAAACGAGAAAAGCTCCAGGTAAAGACT
>JAHWFO010087772.1:0-11093 GCA_023313115.1 Rhysida immarginata | reverse complement strand
GATACGACCATCCCGCTTCACGCAGACCAATTATGCGTCCTCTTTCAAAGTCTGTCAGCTGTTGATATGGTACCCTTCGTCGTCGTCGAGGCATGGTGTTCTTTCAAGCAATTCCTCTGAAAATCTAATCATTTATACTCTGACCCATTGTATGCAAATATTGCAAATTGCATATGGATTAGACCATTCCATCAGGGTGTTGCGATTTTTATAAACAGTAGTGTACTTCTTTAAATAAGAAATGTTTCAAATCCTAAAGGGAAAAAATAAACTTGTGCCTTACCAAATGTTTAATATGCGTATAATAAAGCAAACATCTGAAAAAATATCCGGTTGTTAATATAATGTCAAAGGAAGTAGCTTTCCTTACTTCTCGCTTATCACACCGAAAATAATGTAAATAGGGATGTAAAACTCGTAAAGGAGTGGATAAAAAAGGTTTCGGGTTTGTTTTGTAAAATTTCCTTTATATGCTTAACAACAGTTCATTTTATTTCATTGTCAACAAATCTGGTCCTCAGTCTCTCTGGGTTTGTTTTCTTCTTTTTTTGCCCTCCCAACAAATCGGAAAATTTTAGACACCGTGGGAGTGGAAATTTCCAGCGAGGACGACTGGCTCCAAGGGATTTGCGTCGCTCATTCCTCGGGAGACGAGAATCACTAATTACGTAACCCCACTGTCAAGAGATGCAGTTGAAGTTCACCACGAGCCATGTCTTATTTCCGATAAGCGAAAATGGCAATTGGATTAGCCGCATAAATATGGAAACATGAACTGCCTATGGGGCATTTCCCTTCGTTTGTTCCATCCTCCTCTTCTTCCTCCACGCGTACACATACGCACACAAACACGTCCATTCTCTTTTCTCTCTGTCTATATAAAAGTGCAGCTCTTTATTACAACAACGCTGTCTCTTTCTTTCACTGACCAAAGAATTATAGGATTATTTTACCAATTTCAGAAATGGAAAAGAAATAACAAGCTTTAATACTTTTAGCTAAAAAAAAACCCCACTTTAAATGAACTCGAGGCAAAGCCGAAATAAATCTAAAAAATTTATTAATTTATTTAACTGTGCTATAATACTATTGCCAGCACTATTCGTAAGGACAGTCGCTGCATGCTTGTGAACGGAACGTATTATTCAGTGTAACAAATACAAGAATCCAAAGAAACAAAGGTGTTTCATTTCTCGCTCCAGGAAGGGTAAAAAATATCTTTCTTTCAAAAATGTGGATATTTAATTTTTTAATAATCCCCAAAGATTGATCTGCAAGAAAACGTCACTTGGGACCTCCGAAACGAGACACTTTTATAATTTTCTGGAATTATTAGAACTATTAAAACAAGTGCAAAGAAAATCTTGAACGTGAAATGCATTAAAAATGAGGCAAACGAAAGAAAGAAACACTGCAGATGATGAAACAAGTTTTTGGAGAAGAAGCTATAGATTGTTTAGGAAAGTTTGGAGGATGATGCATGTACTGTTGACGACGAACAGCAAGAACGGAAGTCAAGATTGAGGAGGTGCAATCAGTGCGTAACAACCATTCCCAAAGTATCTCTTATATGATATCGCTGCTAAGTCGGCCACAGCCACGGCACCTGTCACGAAGTTCTCTTAACATCCCTCATGTTACACTCTGCATTTCCACCATTTCTCGAATACTGACCGCAGAGAAACATGAAGACCACTTGATCATTTGCAGAGACCTCGTTGACCATGCTGACAAAGAACGAATTCTAGATACCATGTTTCTGGAACGAATCATAACGGGAGATGTGTTAATTTGGGTGCATTCTTTAAGACAAATAAAGAAGCATCGATCAGCTGTGGAAATCTCCCTCTTCTCCGACCAAAAAATATCGCAAGGGCAGGATGAACAACAAGATCATTTTGGAAGCGCTTTTTTACTGTTCTCGAATCGTGCAAATGGACTTAATCCTTGAGGGTGCTACCGTTAACAACGAGCATTGTCTTCGCAATCCTATTCGCCAGAAATGCCCTGCCTTTCGTTGCAGAACAAAATTTGGATTATTTTGCGTGTTAATACCCCAACTCAGGGCTGGGTTTTCATTTTTTGATCCCAAATCCAATGAAATCTCGCCCTTCGGCTTAAAATTTTGGCTCAGCCTAAATTCTGCCCTGGACATCGCACATGCGATTTCTTTTACTAATAAAAGAGTCCCTTTGACCCTTGCAAAACGTTTAATGACACTTTGAAAATTTACAAGGATGTTTTGGAAATTCTCATGCTTAAGATTTAAACAAATTGATAGTTTAGAGATTTACATAATTGAAGAAAACTCTATTCTAGATACAGTGACGAATTCTATGAAGGATGGAAGAAGATGATTACGTTGCTAAGCCGAACCTTTGTAATCTGAGTGCTAAGCAGTTGAATCAATCAATACTTGGAAAATGTAATTGGTTTAATTTCTGGGTGGTTACTGCTAGGGTTGTCAATATTACCGGATTTCCTATTACCGGTAATACCGAAAAAGTAAATCTACAAGGATCATACTGGAAATAATGAGCAACATTAAAAAAAAAGGGGGTTAATAATTGCGATACACAGAATACATCATTTCAAACTGTGAACTTCTGTCTATTTCTCAACATAATCTCCATTCCTTTGGACACACTTTTCCCACCGTTGTGGAAGTTTGAAAATCCCTTGTAGAAGTCCGTTCCAGCTCGTCGAAGGCACTGACGCACTGCTCTCTTCACGTCCTCGTCTGTCGCATAGGCGCTGGCCTCTCATCTGACCCTGTTTTGTGAATAGGTTGGGTTCAACCTTATTGATTGGCTGAATCTGCTAGTTTATTTTGCACATAAAGAAGGAAAGTACTATTTACAGTTTGAGATATAGAGCGCGGTGTCAAGCAATTCTAAAAATGATAAAAACTTTAACAAGAGTGATGGGGAAACAGAAGATATCACAAGCGTTCCATCGACTAACAGTGTCATCGCAGTGATTAAATCTATCGCCCAAGAACATCTAATGATAGTAGAGAAGTTTATTGTTAAAGAAGGTAACAAAAACAAACTACCCTGAGTGACTTTTACCGATCACAACCAAAAGACGGTCATTTTTGAAACTCGATTCTGTTGCGTTTACACGAACCGCATCCCAAATTTGGACTGTGGAGGTTTCGTGATGAAGGGTCGATAAATAAGGCCTTTGCCATTTAATTATTTTATGAATTAAAAATTCATGTATACAATTACATGTACAGTAATTCCTTCATTCAATTTTCAAATTACATTTACTGTATTTTGAAATCTTACCTGTCTTTTTAATAAAAGCTACATATTCCTTTGTAGACATCTGTATTTTATACTGCACAATCTTTTACATATTTGCCCAGTCTCGTTTAAAACAGATTTTTTCGATGGTCCGCTGAAATCCGTACTAACGAAGTTACACAATAATTTGTATTGCAACATTTCAACATTAAAATAAAGTCTTAAGAAACATAGGCCATTAATACGGGGGGAAAACTAAGCAGGAAAAAAGGGAAAGAGTTCAGGAATCATTCTGTTTTTGAGAAAAATTACAGAAAAAAAAACACACTCACGGAAGATTCTCATGCCTATTAAAGAGAATTTACAAGATTTGTGTGGATACTTCAAATGCTCATGTGATTCCTAAAGTACTAATATGGTAGATTCAAACCGTTCATTCAGTGGATTTACTTCGAACCATTATCATTAACATATAGTTGACTCTTCCATTTTTTGACCACAAGATGTAGTTTCGAGCTTTTGATGTCTCCCTGTCTCATATATTTGGCTAACGAATTAATTACGTCATTTGAATTTATGAGCAGCAGTAAACTAGCCTTTTGTCAGCAGTGATTGAATCGACTTTATTTATCATGAACGGAATCCTTACTGTGGCGTAGGACATATTTCTGTCTATATTCGCACCCCTGTATATACCCACATTGCTTTTCATAACCTACGAGCTGTATTCACTGCATAAACACGTGACATGCATATAAATTCCGAACCCTAAAAATGAGTAATTTGACTGAATTTTCAAACAAGGAACACTGATTTCCTCTATTTGAATTCAGTTTCTTTTCTGAGAACTAAGGAAATATACCTAAATAGCAATCAACAGTAAAATAATCATGTGCAAACTTATTTTTTAATTTACATCTAAGTAACTGCATTCCCACATTCAAGAAGAAATTTCTCTACCCTCTTCATTCACAATTAAATCATTGTGAGTTAAAGTAAGATTATTTTTATTTATTTCTAATGAAATATTTTACGAACTAATCAGTTAAATGTAATTTTCTTCTTGGATTGCATCGATCAGCCAAAACATTATGTTCGTTTTCCGACTATGCAGACATATCAACGTCAGCGAACGACTATATAAAAGCTGATATCGTATCTAAATGGTCAGTATTCTTTGTGCTGCAGATATGGGTGAAACAGCAGAGTTTCTTGACTTCAATAAAAGGCAAGCTTGTAATGGTCATAGCATCAACAAACAAGCGAGTCTAGTAGGCTATTCTCGCTAATCAATACTGAGTGCAACAACAGATAAATCGTGGGCTATCTCCTCTTGTGAAAAACAACGGAAGGGATGCACTGATACTGTTGACATAAATCTCTCACAATTTCAACAGTGGTGATGATGTTAGGTGTACTGGATCGCACTGTTCCTCGAATATTCCCTGAATACAGCATCACGCTGTCGATCAGGAACATCCCATAGATCGTCTTTAGATTCACAAAAATAAAAGAATTTAAGGCATTGCAGAACCGCGGCTTACAAATTCTCCAGGCATGAATTAAATGTTAATACCGGGCATTTGTTGGTTCGTTAAGTTTTTGAGCGTCAACATCTGGGTCGTGCGTCCTTACAAATGACTGGTATCTTAATCTTGAGACAGTTCCACATGACTTATCTTTACCGTTTACATGTTCCTGGGACAAACATAAATATCCATGCCCACGGCGAAATTCGAACCCATCATCTTATGAATCGAGAACTGGAAAGCCTACGACCAAGAGATCTCGAATTGGAGAAACAAGGTTCGCGATGCGTCACTTCAGAGCATGAATTTTGTTTTGAAGCAGAAGTTTAAGGTTCACCTGGCAACAACTTGGATCCAAATATCACAGATCACCTCGAAGGTTTTAGGACTGTTGCGGAAACGAGAAAAGGATCAACTTCATATTATTATAGGTGATCTTAATATTTTGGCTGATAAATAAATACTAAATAAAAACAATACATGCATAATAATTTTTTAATGCTTCCTTAGATTTATTTTTTAATAATTCATATTATATGAATATTGTTAAACAATTTTTTAATAATTGTTAATTCATTTTTCGTGATTATATTTTCTTTATATAATGCTCTGTGACAAAAGGAAGCTTTCTGGGAATTGTAGAAAACTTCAAAAAATACCCACGGCTAATAATAGGAAAACATACCCTTTTTATCTATTCTTAGAGAATTATTATTATTATTATTATTATTATTATTATTATTATTATTATGGAGAGTTACGGAATGAATGGGGATAAATTTGGTCTACCAAGAACTATTAATACTGTCCACGCGCCACGAGAAGACCGCTGAGTTGCTTAATGTGCTCGTATGGTGTCACTGTAGTTGAAGATCAGTCTGTAGTTATGAAGGGAGGAAAAGCTCTTAAATCAAGTAGCAAAAAAATGAGTTCTGGCCGTGTTTCCAAACAAATGAAAGCGTTTGCTTGGAGAGGTAGATAGCTGAGACATATGAAAAAAATAAGAGAAGAAAATCGTCCTATTGTTTACAGTGATGAAGCATGGATCGACTCAAATTTGACTGTTTGTCCCCAACACTAAATAGATTCATCTGCAATTGCAGGGACATTAAGCAACGCAGCGGTCTTCTCGTGGTGTGCGCAGGGTTGCCAGGTTCAGTCACTCTTCAGTCGCCCAATTGGGGAAATTTAGTAGCCCAAAATCGCCCAATGCATGAAAATAGCCCTTTTTCCCTGACTTTCCCGACCACTTTTCATTGCCCTGACTTTCCAGAATATGGGAACTCCGCAATTCTACATTATGTTCATGATGTAAGCTTCCAACGATTACTGAACATTATCAAAATAAAATAAACCATGCAATAAAAATATTCGTAAATTACAAAGTTTTATTCTTCAAAAATTCTACAAAAAAATACAAATCAAAATCAAAGATTAAAAGACATCGCTATAAATTGAATTGTTAAATCTTGTTAAAATTTCATTAGTTGGGATGAAAGAATTGCAACATTTGTTTTCACATTGAGGTTGTGTTCATATTCTAATGATTGCGTCTAACAAAGGTAACTCCATTCTATTTCGGAGAGGAGTTTTGACATTATTCATGATGGAAAAGACTCTTTCGACGGATGCATTGCTGATAGGAAGAGTGAGAACTCTTAGTGCAAATGTTGCAATTTCTCGAAATGTATACTCATTTCCATCATTTTTGTAATGGTACAAATCAGTCCAAAACTGCTGACAGTCACTTGGCACATTTTCACTAAAATATAAGGTCCAATCTTTAGTAATTACTGATCGCAACTGAGATTCAATTATGCTAATTTCTAAACCTTCCATGTTGATCAGTTTTAGTGGCAATTGACAAAATGGTTTTCTGCATTGACTGAGAATGAGTGCAGGAGAAAGATTTTTTATCTTTTCATACATCACAAAATTACTAGGAAATTGTTGTAGAATTTCTGCACACAATGATCGTAAAAAGTTGAAACATCTCTCCTTTAAAACATCCTTATCAACACCTTTTCCACATTTATGCAGCTCTTGCAAAAATTCAAACCCTAAATCTACTTTGTTTAATGGCAAAAAGATTGACTCAAAATTTGAAACGTTTGTTTTGGTGGGCCCTTAGACGTTTTTTGCATTCTTTACAGTACGCATGCGAAGGATCATTTGAATCATTAAAAACAATTTTGGTCTTCAGCGTCTCGTCCTCGTTTTAATAATTGTCTAAAACCAATATTTTTTTGTTATTGGACAATAATTTCTCCAAAATTCGTCACAAAATTCGCCAATTTGAAATTTTAGTAGCCCAATTCAGTCGCAATCGCAAATTTGAAATTTTAGTCGCAATTTGAACAAAAAAGTAGCCCAATTTGCGATAAATCGCCCAACCTGGCAACCCTGGGTGTGCGGTCTTCTCGTGGCGTGGTCTTCTTCATATTTGCAAGATATGATTGCATTGTATAAAATCTATATATATAAAGAAGGATGTTTGTTTGTGGGTTTGTTTGTTTGTTTTTTATACAAATCTACAGTTTTATTCCGATCTTGATAAAAATTCGCATACATGACCTTCAAATCATGAGGAAGGTCACTGTCTACCTCAGATTTCGAAAAATAATAATTATTGATAAAAAATCGATATTCATGGCTATGGCAAGGCATATTAATGAGAAATATCTCATGACCAACAATGCAAATAAAAGTTTGTGCAACAATAGGTATCAACAATGGTGTCAACACGCAATGCACCAACACTATGCAAGGATCAACAATATATGTCTCATGACCAACAATGCAAGGCAAAGTTTGTGCAATATAGAATTCAATGCATAGAATTCCTGTTATTCAGGCTTTTCTTAGAAAAGAGAATTCTTAGTACTTAACAATTTCTTGAAAATCTTTAAAAATTATCAGTAACTGGAGATAATGGAGAGTTAGCAGACTATTGAGAAAGAGTGAAAGACGATAGAGGAAGCATTCCTTAAGCACCATGCTGTATTGAGCAAATGGGAAGCAAGTAAATAGAAGAATCGGCGACCGCTAGACTACACAAAGTGATGAATGGACAATTTTTGCTTCAAAACATCGAAAGAAGAAAGGAAATTGCAGCAACATCAAGTGTACATCTAAAGTAAGATTACGTGAGTAAAAAATTATTTAGACTAGAAGGCATCCGTGGAGAGGTCCATCCATTGTGAGCCTTTAAAAATTTTTTTTTCGGTAAATCAAGTTCCGGTATATCACCTAGAATGGATTTTTTCAGTGAAAAGGTAAATTTCCTGTCTTTCGGATTTTTCTTAGAATGGATAGTTCCTTCACTCAATATTGTAGTGACTGAGTTATTATTTAATTTAGCAATTTGAGGTTGTTCTGTTTACCTACAAGCGTAATTATCCCGGGCAACGCCAGGTCCTCTGCTAATCGACAATCGAACAGTGAAGTGTACATTTGCTAGGATGGGACGAAAGCAGCGCTTTCACAAAGCTCATCTAACCAGTAATAAACTCCAAATGAAATACACTGAGGTAGTCAAGAAGCCTAACCAACCCAAGCGGTCTTTCATATTATACAAAAAAGAAAAAAAGATTGACGATTGTCAGAAACAAAAAATAAACGGAATAAAAACTACAAGGAGAAAGAAGATTATCACATCTTCCAGTAGTCTGGGAAAGAGACGTTGCTAATATCTTCAAAATTGATGTCAAGAACGTGCCTCGGTTTACGATACTTCGTATGCCAGTTCATATTCATTGAGTTCTTCAGTATCCCTTTCACAAGCTTATTGTCGTGAGTCTTCATCTTCTGTATCATAATCAAAAGGAGATCCTGTATAAACTTTCCGATATGGGCCATGTTTAAATTCAAGTGGATGGATTGGTTTTTCACCGTCCTTCTGTCCAGCTGGGCAGTGGTCCTCAGGGAATGACTGTAGTTCACTCCATCTGGTTTTACAGAAAGTCGCCCACGCAGGCATGCCATAGGATGCTGAGGGCGCTGTTGCGACCCATAAGAGATATGATACTGTACTTAGCCCTCTTCGCTTTCTTCAGAGCATAGGACATATGCTGGTTCCATGAGAGTCTTGAGTCAATGATAACTCCCAGATACTTGTAGTTGTCCACCCAGTCTAGTTTCTTATTGAACAGAACAAGAGAATCTGGGGGATGCTTGAGCTTCCTATTGAGATACAAAGCCTTGCACTTTCCGACGTTAAGGTTCAACTTCCAGCAGTTAAACCAGTCTTCGAACTGCTTCAAGGCGCACTGCAGCCGAGTGATAACGTGAGCCGGCTTGTGTGCCCATGTCATAATGGCAGTGTCATCCGCATAAAAATACAGATTACAATTATCGGGTTTCGGGAAATCATGTACAAAGTAATTAAATAGCACAAGCGCGAGGACAGAACCCTGAGGGACACCGGCCTTTTACAACACGGGGTGTGGAAAGATCTTCTCCAACTTTGGCTTGATAGGATCTGCCGTCAAAAAAGGATTTCATCATCAAAATCAAATCGGCAGGGAACCCTCTCTGATCATTTTGTAGACAAGGCCCTCATGCCACACTTGGTCAAAAGCTTTACTGACATCGAGAAATACCACCCCACAGTACCTGGATCAGGTCTACAACGAGCCTCCATATCTGCATCGGACAAGAGTGGACAAGATGGTCATTTGCTAGACAGTGATCTTGGAATCTGTCGAGGATCGTTCTCTCCAACACCTTGGACATCGAGGGTAGCAAGCTAATAGGTCGGTAGCTCGCAGGGATTGCAGGATTTTGCCCCTGCTTGGGGATACTCAACACAATAGATTTCTTCCAAGCCACAGGGAAATAAGAAAATTTCCAGCAGTCGCTAATGATATTGGTGAGAAAGTCAATAAAGTTCTTTGGGAGATTCATAAGGGCATCATTACTCACCTTGTCTTTTCCTGGAGCCTTCTTCTCTTTCAGTTTACTTATGATGTTGGCGATCTCTCCAGCCTCGATGTTGTACTCCGTTAAATGCTGCGGGACTTCATCAAAGTTGACAATACCTTCTTTCACATGCTGAGACATGATTTGGCTCTCGGGCTTATCGTTGGTAGGAGTAACAAACTGCATTTCCAGTGAATCTGCAATGGTTTGGGCCTTGTCCTGATCAGTTTGCATATAGTCACCTTGTGGAGTACGTAGTGGAGGAAGCGTATCATTCTTCCTCTTCTGTAAAGCTCTGACCATACTCCAAATGGAGTTGTCGCGAAGCTCTTTTATATCCTCTTGGACTCTTCGCACTAGCCTGTTATACTTGGTTTTGAGCCAAGGTTCACGATAGCGTTGCCATAGTCTACGGGTCCTGTTTCTTTCAGAAATTAGGCGTTGGATTCCAGGAGTGAGTTGGATTCGATGAGGAGGTTTATCCTCTGATGGATACTTACTAGCTTCTATGGCACTGTTAATACATCTGATGATGTCTTCAACACGTTGATTGATGTCCTCTGTACAGTAAGCAACGTCGGGATGGCAGCCATATTCCTTAAGAATATCTTTGTAGAGCTTCCAGTCTTGAAGATGTATCAGTTCTTCTCGGAAATTTAAGTCGACATTGTCAAAGTTCAACGCCACAGGCTTTTGTGGTCAGAAAAAAGGTCATCAATCGTGAAGATATTGTACGGTTTGAAAAAACCCTTCAAGAGCGAGATGTCCAAAACGTCGCTACTAGGGAAGTGGTCGCGGTAGTAGGTGTCCTCCACAGGTCCAGCAGCGATGATATCATATCTACCTTGTATGTATCTATAGAGAATCATGCCGTTGTAATTCTGCGTTCTGGAGTTCCAGCTTGGGTGTTTGGCATTTAGGTCACCAGCTAAGACGACTGGAGTGTCACCACTGAAGAGTTCATCAAGCTCACTAATGTCAAGATAATGTTTAGGTGAATTGTAGAGCACCACGAACTTCACTTCCCCACAGGAGACGTCATTGATAATGATGGAGGCCGATTCCATACCTGCATAAGACTTGGAGACTAATTCTTGGTGTTGAATTCCCTTCTTAAAGATGATCGCAGCGCCCGCAGAAGCACATCTTGCAGCATTTAAAGCCATTCGATCCTTACGGTACACACAATAGCCAGGTAGCTTGAAGTCTTGGTTTGGTTTAGATGAGTTTCACACAGGAAAGCAAGACAATCGACAATCGAACAGTGAAGTGTACATTTGTTAGGATGGAATGAAAGGCGAATTGTGATTTCTGCTTGGTACTATTGTTAAGAATGACTTCTACATTCGTTGGGAACTGGAAAGAAGTTCGTGCATCGCAGTGCGTTCATGCA
>JAHWFO010087771.1:22449-61349 GCA_023313115.1 Rhysida immarginata | reverse complement strand
CAGCTCGTCTAGGTCACGGGGAAGGGGTAGGGTGAAGACCTTGTCCTATACACACCCCCATAAAAAGAAATCACAAGGTGTGAGGTTGGGGCTCCGCAGTGGCCACTTTGCAAGTTCCAGGTTATTGTTTGCTCGACCAATCCACCGCTGTGATTTCTTTTTATGGGGGTGTGTAAAGGACAAGGTCTTCACCCTACCCCTTCCCCGTGACCTAGACGAGCTGAAAGAACGCATTATGGTAGCGATAAGTGGGATTGATGGAGACATGTTAATGCGGGTTTGGTACGAATTCGACTACAGGGAGGCATATTGAACATCTTTAACTGTGTCACAATAAACTTCAAGAGTTTTTCTTTAAGAATCCGTAAGTGGTGTGTCTATATTCTGAATAGCTTTGATATAATAAATTTTTAAAAGTGTGAAGTTCTTTTGTAATCACCCTGTATTTTGCATGAATTCAGATTTTAGAAATACAGTCGAACCCGAATATCTCAAACTCTGATAACTCAAATTCTCGGTTAACTCAAACAATATTCTAAGTCCCATCCCCCAGAGCATTTAATTCAACAGAAAATTCACTCATTAACTCAAACAAATTTTTTAATAAATCCCGGATAACTCAAAGTAATTTTGGTTTTAGTTACGTAATAGGTATTCCTAAATTTAAGCAAAACCTATCTTAAAAAAAAAACAAGCTTTGCCTGTTGAAACTTTACTGTTATTGAAACTAACCAAACGCGTCCAAACCAAACCTCTTTGTTGTGTCCGAATCAATCCCACCATGGCAGAAAACAAATAAAACCTTGTTAAGGCCTAACGACGCACATGGCCGAAATGAAATTGTAACATGTTTAAGCATAGTACTGTCCCTCAGGAATAAATGTCTACAAATTCACGAACAAACTTACCTCAAAAATTTTTTTCACACTCCCGAAAACAAGTTTTATTTCTTATTTAATTACCTTTGTTGTGATCGTTCTGGCTAATAGATTTCCATATTCTGTATAGTGTCGCCAACTAGGGATAATTTTTTAGGCAACATGCGAATATTTTGACTGAAAAAATTCGAATAGTTTTGTTGTGTCCGAACCAATCACTCTCCCCTATTATACAGGGTGTATCAGGTTCAATGGTCATAAAGTACCTAGCGTTGTTCTCCGCAAAATTCTAAGCATAATTTTCCTTATCCATTTTTCAAAATTCTCAAAAAAAAAATGCTTGAAATCATTATCCAGAATTTGGCTATTATGATGTAATTCTAAGCCTTCTGGCGTAGTTCTCAGCATTCTGACGTAATCTATCTATGCCATTTACTGTCCCTGCTGAAGGCAAGTTCATTCATAAAATGGTAGGAGACAGAGTCAATAGACTCGCTTACTTCGAAAATAAACAAGAGTTGCTCTACGTTAATGAGCTCTAAATGAATTGATATTTTAAATTAACGAAAATTCATAGCTAAAAATCATCACAGCTGCTAAACTGACTCAATGCTGATAGGAAATATCGTAAATACTCAAGAATAATTAGGACTCTAACGTCAGAAGGCTTAGAATTACGTCATAATGGCCAAACTGTGGATAACGATTTCAAGCATTTTTTTGAGAATTTTGAAAAACAGATAAGTAAAATTATGCTTAGAATTTTGCAGAGAACAACGCTAGGTAATTTATGACCATCGAACCTGATACACCCTGTATAAGCATTAGAACAGGGGTTCCTAACTACAGGCGGGGGGGGGGGGGGAAGTCAAAAAATTGCTTTAGATTTTTAACTTCTTACCTTAAAACCCTAACAATTAATTTTTATCATAAGACAGAAAAATAATTTTTTGTAAGATGTGTGGAGGTTCATGAATCAATTTTTAGGGATGTGAAATACAAAAACAGTTGGAGTAAAATACCCTACATTAGAGTAAAATATTTTTATTCCTTTCTCCATCTTTTTAAATCTTTTAACAAGATTTGATCAAGTTTAACTTCTCTTTTGTTCTCCATTTCTCATTACACTTCAATTTCATCCAGAGAGCTAATAAACTAGATGGTTCCAAACTCCAAATTTCATAAAAATACAGGGTTTCACTTATCTATTTTCTTTGCTGCTAACAGAGTTAAAAGCTTAAAAAGAATTAGCATTGATTAACTCTTGCAGGTATAACAGGTAATAATGCAGTCTTAATAGCCAATCCTATTTCAATCAATACTCTCACTGCAGTATAAAAATTGATGAATGTTCTGCTTAATGTTTATTTATAATAATTGGTGATAAAATTAATGAAAACATTAATTTGATGAATAAATTTGATTATTATTGGATATGAAATATTAAGAATATTACAAGGCCTTAATAAATAAAATTTGATTAAGAGATTTAATTTAACATAAAATAATGAAAACAACGAAGAAAGAATTCAACAAATATTAAAAATATAGAGATTTTTAACACTAATATAGTTTAAATATACATAATGTGTACCAAAATAAATATAACTGCATTCAAATATACAAAAGTCCATATTTCTGAATTATTATTTTAACTTAACCCTTTAACACCTAGCGTGATCATATGATCACACTCTACACTTGCATAAACAAGCTCAATCATATCATAGTGGTCTTTAAAACTATATGCCCTTTTGGGATTGGTTGTATATGTAAGCACTATGTTTTTGTTTTGAGAAGCATTTCTCGAGTTTTATACGAGAGTTTCAGTGTTTTGAGGACCATGGAAAAAACATTAGTACAGTAAACTCCGTGTAATTCGAATCCGCCAAATTCGAATTATCGCTTAATTCGTATAAATTTCAAGGAACGCTTGAAATCTTTTACATTTAATGTAAAATATTACTGCATAATTCGAATTTTCTAATTCGAATTATCGCCCAATTCGAATCAACCATCAAGTGCATTTAATACAAACTAATATATTTTTCATCGCCTAATTCGAACACCATAGTTACTCCGAAAATAATTTGTGACTAATTCCCAGATTGATCTGAACAAGCACTATGCTACTACATGCGGAGTTTACTGTAAAAATATAATTGGCAGAATCCTCTTCTACTGGATTATTCAGAAGCCTGACTGGATACAGTAGCCAATCCGCTTTCGAGATTTGGTGCTAGCTTTCCATTGGTGCTTTAAGTATAAGAAGGTAAATTAGGGGTTGTGCTCAGTATCATAAGGACTTCAGCACAACACATATAGGTGACCAGGCGTAAATATTTTTGAAGACTTCAGAATTTTAAGTACATGTAGCTTTCACAGTTTTTAGGTTTATCTTCTCTCTCAATTAACTATGGTTTTCATTTCGATAGCTTAAAATCTAGCCAGTATATAATTATTTTTTATTTTATTGTAACACAAAATACAGGTACAATTTGCCATACATTTAATGTAACATAGATATACAGGAATTTGTATAATTTGTAAGTACTGATTACCCATAATCCAAAACACATAGTTTTTAGGTTAGTGTGACCAATATCGCAGAATTCGAATTATCGCCTAATTCGAATTTTATTGTTGGTCCGTTTGAATTCGAATTACACGGAGTTTACTGTACTTTCTGCAATGTTGAAAAAGTAGCAACTTTATATCTTCAAATTTTTGATTTGAAAATTACAGTATACATTATAAAATGGTATTGTTTTACTGATAAAGCTATAAAGAAGTGAAAAATTTAAACGTTTGATGACAATTTGCTATAACAAACTTAGCGTGATCAGAAATCTTACTTTTACTTTTCATATAGAGATTTGACTTTGCGAGGATCTATTGATATAAATCAATAATGATTTAGCAGTTGAAAACTTTCTATTGAACTTTCTGAAGCTAATAAAAATTCTGATGAAGATTCTTATGTAAATGAGGGTGGTTTAGTTCATAATTTGAATGGTTGGCAATTGCAAACTGAAGCAGAAAACTAGGTAGTTATTGATGTCAAATAAGATAAAACCAGAAAATACAATGTATAAAAAAAAATTACTATAAGAAAAGCAAAACTTATTTTGTAAAAAATAATCTTCCAGATTCTCTCTATAGTTTGCCAGAATCTGATTATTCCATTTATGCAAATGTAACTCCCATCCAAATATGACAAAAAAATTGTTCAGCCAAGCAATTATATTTCTAATTATAGATGAATCATCAATATAAACATGCAGAAGGAAGGTAAAGATTCTGGCTTATTCCAGAAGAATTGTATACACTTTTTGCCCTAAGTAATTATCTGGTTATAATTTAGTTCAAAGCAAACGTTCAGAATCACTCTTGATCTGAGAAATTAATTAGGAGTAAATGTTATGAGAAGGGATATGTTTTTACATATCAGCAAATACATACGCTTATTATTGAAGCCACCAAAATAAATCAGTCTGACAAAAGTCATTTGATATTCACAACATATTGCAAACAGCCATAAACATGCCTTCAGAATCTGGAAGTCCTTCAACTTCAAAATATAGTATTATCTCATCTAGAAGATGTGACGATATAAGTTTAGATGGTAAAATTCATTTAGTTTCATCAAGCAATAAAAAGCGATATATATGATTCCCTAACTGCTCCAAAAGAGAATGAACGCAATGCAAAATACAGGACTTTTGCATTGACTGTTTTTTTTTTTTTCCCCATTTCATACAAAACAGCATTTATTTTTATTTATATTGTTTTTATTAGTAATAGCTATTATATGCTCAAAATACTTGTCAGGTTGCATCATTTTTGCAATTTTTGTATACATTTTTTAATGATGGTTATTTTCATTCATTTAGACTTAATTGAACATGAATATATAAATTTTTAAATAAATTTTTAAAATAAATTAATTCAGGCATTAAAGGGTTAAAGTTGCTTCAAATTAAAGGCCTTGTAATGTAATTTAAAGACAAATTGTAGGAACTAAACAATAATAGATAGATTTAGGCAGATCCAAAAAAAATTTCATCTATGACCACATATTAAAGGTGGTAAGCTTTTTCATTTAGATCTAACAATCAGATTTCAGAAAAAATTTTTTAACTGCTGAAGGCAATTTACATACCCTCCTGCTATAATCAACCTTACTTATCTTAAAGTCTTTTTCACTTAAATAAATTTTACTTCAATGCTCTTTTTTATAATTATACTATGAAAAAGATTTAATGTTTTCAATGGTTATGTGATAGGAAGTGTTTACTGCATAAAAATTTGCCTCCTTTGATTACATAAGTCATCTTCATTTAATATTACGATTAATGTCGATGCTATAGTAATTACCTTTATAAATACTTAATTCAGAAAGGACACCAAGCTATTGATTTTCTTCGATTTAATCATAGAAGTATTTTATCTTGTTCGGGAAAAAAAATTCTTTGCAGTTTATTTTTAATGCCAGATTAATAATAAATGTAAAAATAGATCAACTTGAAATAGCACAACAATGACAGAATTTTTTGTAACAAAATTGCTCATTAGATTGAAAGAGGAAAAAAGAATGAATGAATAAGTGAATGAAATGAAAAACAGGATTTAATCACCAGTAACATATTAGACCTCAAAAAATCCAAAATTTATTTCAACTAAATAAATCGTACATATATATGTGAATCTATTTGAATAGTTAAAAGGTAATTTTTTTTCATCAAAACAAATATATCAAAAAAATAGTTATCAAAATTGCATCAAAAATAATATTAAAATATGTATCACAAATAATATTTTATCTAAGAAAGCACTAGAATTATAATAAACATTTGTAACATAACTAAATCTTTATGGAGGATGGTAAGAATATAAACAAATCTTTAATAATTATTTAAATAGAGATAGATTCCTCTTTATATATATAAACCTGTTAAATAAATTATAATAATAAGCAATAAAATATAATAATAAACAATTTTAAAACTTCCTAAGTGTGTGATAGATAGAATACAATGACTGATATGTAATATTTATTTAGTTTCCATTTATGAAATATTCAGAATTAATAAAATAAATGAAATAATGAAATTGGATGATACATCGAAGTGCATCATCATCAAATCCCAGTCAACAAACCGAGTGACAACCATAGTCTATGGAACTATTCCATCATCCCATAAACAGTGACATTAAAACTAGTATCATAAATTATTTAATTCCTTTTATTAATTCCAATATTTCCTAAGTAGAAACTAAAGAAATACTAAAATGTTTTTAGGCACAAGAAAATAAAATCACCTCTCAAAATCGTTTTAAATTACATTTGATTATTCATTTATTCTTTTATTTTACTTATTACTTCTTCTATTACACAGTTATATAAAAATGGACTTACTATTTATCACTGAGAAAGCAATTTCTGATGATAATGGACTCGAGAACAGCTTACTGGAATATAGTCGTCAAATATTCCATTGGTTTTAATAAGTAGGCCCTGTTTTACGTCCGGAACGACGGACGTAAAATGAAACCAGATTTCCCATAGGGCCCCATTATAAAAAATTTAATCAGGTTCGGACAGAAAAAAGTGACTTCCCCCCAAATTATTCCTACAGTAATAAAGGCAGAAAACATGCACTCATCAATAGTGTATATTTATTAATACAATACTGCACAATAAAATCTAAGTTATAACCAGTGCAAATAAAAATTTTTTTGCCACCTTTAAAAAATTCGTGAGTGAAGGGGTAAACTAAGAAAAGGCCTAGATTCACACAGTTTTTTTAAACTGCCTGAAACAAATAAGAAAACATTTTGAATTAAAAGAAAACAACTAGGTCTACAACGCTTGAAAAAATGAAACAAGACAATACAGAAAGAGTAGCTGCACTCCAAATTGAAGCTTGTTATAAAACGGCCGTTTCGTTTGAAGAATTTAAGAAGCATTTTAGAAAACAACGGGAGTGCTTCTTGTCGAGCCTTTTTTAAAACGAGTTCTAAAACACCATCTATTATGAATTTAGAGAAAGATTCGTACTGATTGCTGCCAAAGTTACACAAATAAGATCATAACTTTTTGCCATTGCGGCTTTTTTTTTTTTTTTTTTTTTTTTTTGAGAAAACTTTTTCTCTGTCATTTTGATCAGATTTTTATTTGAGATAGCTTTGAATTGAGGCAGTTCTCGACTCAGACAAATGCGAATAAAAAGTATGAGTAGCCTATTGCCTTAACACTAGGTAAGCACGTGCACCACGAACGTTTTAAAAAACGTGTAGCTAAAACGGAGAAATTCTTCCATTTTAAGCTTTTTAGCTCCTTAAAAAAAACGTGAGGTCACATTCCTAATACGAAACAGCTGAAATAACACGAAACGGCTGAAATAACGGCAGCTACTGATAACATACTGTTCGGTAACTTTAATTTAACAACAAAAGTGAGGAACCAAAAAACACCCCAAACACTTTTTCTGCTGTTTTTTTTTTTTTACTGTTTTTACCATTTTAAATGAAAATGTCATATTGTGCAATGTGCCTTTGAATTTTTGCGCGCGGGCGAACAGCGGGTGCGAACATAAAACGAATCTACGGATGTAACACAGGGGGTTTTTCAGACGTCCGCCAGTGGACGTAAATTGAAACAGACGTAAATCAAGGTGAACGTAAAACGGGGGCCTACTGTATTGTGTTTTAATAACATCTAAACATCGAGCATCCCATCGCATTCAAGTATCGACTTTTATTTCCAATGAACGAATGTTTAAAATATTTTATCATTATAATTTGTATATTTAAGGATGAATCACTGCTCTAGACTGATTAAACGCGTTCAGCCCTGGTTCACCAGCGGAAAATTTTCTTAACTATAACATCGTGGAAAATTGTTTTGGAGCATCAGGGGAAGCCGCGGCTTAAAAAAGTTTGGGAACCACTGATCTATATTAACATAATAATTTTTAATATAATTTAAAACAAGATTTCCAAATTTTTTTGTATTTCGGACCCCTAAAAATTTATTATGAACAAAAAAAATATTCATGTTTTATGGCAAAAATTAGTTAAATTAATTAACAATATAGTCCACAAAGCAATGCAAAGAATGTATTTATTTAAAAAAAAAATTAACTGATGCATGTTTCAATCTGAGATCATCAATGGAGTCATGATCCTTTTGAAAAATTTATTCATTTTACTAGTTTTGAAAAATATCATGACTATTAATAATCTCGGATCAAAAGTGTGTCAGTCAAGATTTTTTAAATAAATACATTCATAGCACAGTCGAACCTCGCTATCTCAAACCTTGATATCTCGAAAAATTTTTATTTCTCTACATTTTCACTATTAATTTAAAGTAATTATCCCTTGTTATCCCGAAACATTTTCTCAATTTACCACGCTATGTTGAATATTGACTTCATGTGCCAGCGAAATGCAAAGTATTTTAAAACATTAGAGTTAAGTTTTTTTCCGTAAAGAGAAACTTTTCGTATGAAAAGAAATTTGATGTCACTTCCGTTAAAATTAGATAATTCTCATGCGTTACGAAAAAAATTCAAGAAAAAAATTTTTGATTTCATTGGTAAGTCTCGATTGTGTACAAGATGATTGAACATGCACAGTTTGTGGATTTCTGGCACTAGTGGCTCACTTGTACAGGGTTGACGTTAACGCTAAATTTAGTGTAAATTACGCTAATACTTATCAGTTGGATGCGATTTTGAAATTTTTAAGCATCCAGGAAGATGCTAAATTTATATCGCAGATTTCTTGTCTGATCAAGTTAGATTGTAAAATACGCTATGATTGGTGCAATTTTTAATAGTTAATTGGCTAAGACGTAACATGTGATCACCGACATCATAGCCGAGGTTTTTCGACATAAAAGAGGAATGAAAGTGAAATTCTTGACAGCAAGGCTTGTAAGAGGCCCAGAGTAATGACAGACTTTTTAGTCAAGTAAAAGTTTCATCTGATTCACCTTCAGTTACTAGTAATAATTCAACGGGCATTGAAGTATAGAAGAAAATATTAGTAAAATGAATGTGATTATTTTTTGAAAGAGTATGCTAAATAAATAAGAGGGGACCCAATAACTGAAATATATGGGGTCCGGGTGACTCAATAATTATTCTCCCTAAAAGCAAACCCTGCTTGTACGTGGCGTAACTTTTTATGCATGTGCCATTTTATCTCCATGTTTTCACAGTACCTATAATGACCTAAAAATCTTGATTTAAAAGTAACCCTCCATATATCGAAACCTCTATCTCGAATTTTTTCCTCTTCCCTTGAAATTCGAGATATCGAGGTTTGATGTATAATGCTTTGTGGGCTATATTTATTAATTCAATACAAGCAATACAATATACAGTGTATGCACAAATGATTGCCCTTGTTTCAAGGCTTTTTTTTTGAAGGTGTATTATTTAACATATTATCACCAAACTTTACAATTACACAGAGCAACTCGCCAAGTTCTTTTGCCATGTTACAGGTGCTCGATAATGTTCCTCTTTAGTGACTCTACAGATGTAAAATCTGTAATCAATGAAGCAGGTCTCTGTCAATTTGAGCAAAAGATCTGTGACACGAGCCAGGTAATGGCAGATCAGCCGATAACAGCAGCACAAACACTAACTCCATCAAATACCCCCATACAAACAAGTCATAAGGGGTTAAGTCAGGGGAGGGTGGAAGCCATGGCAGCTTTCTTACAATAAAATCATAAAACCGGGGCAATCATTTGTGCACACCTTGTATAATGTTTTTCAAAATTCTATTAAAAATTAGTTATGGCATTAGGGTTTAATGCTCGGTTCACATTGAGCCGGCAAGGTGGCAAAGCGGCGAATCGGCAACCGTTGACGCATGCGCACTACGTCTAAGGCCAACTAGAAATAGGTCAAGTCAAGTGCCGCGGCCAGCAAATAAGCCAGGCGGCAAAGTTGAAATTTGTTCAACTTTTGCCGGTTGCAGGCTCCTCCAAACACGTTCGACTAATGGAGCACATGATCAAAAGAATGATGGCGGATCACAATTTTATAGTGAAATAGAATAAAGAGAATGCACTTTATTTTGTAAATGTGAAATTATAAATTGCTATCGTCCTTCAGCTTTTTACATCGTTAAATAGATACGTTTGGTTAAATTTTAATTAGATAATTTAGTTGGAAATTAGCAAGTTTTAGAACAGAAACGTGATCACGAATTTGGTTTTCGATCGCTTCGATTGAAAATAATGTCGATCGATGTTGGCGACAATCACATTTAAAAATAATCTTGAAGACTTTTTATAAATATGAGAAAATATGCACACTGAATAAATATAAATAAAACTAGAGTTTATTTGTATATTTTGTTTTATGTTTTAATTATGCTTTCTCAGCAACATATAACACAGTTGAACTTCTTTATAACGAACTCTGATATAAAAAAAAAAAATAAACGAAACAATTCGGAATTCTCAACTGTGCCAATTGGCCTTTCAACAGTGATATAACAAATTCCGAATTGTCTCAGATATAGCAGATTTTGGATACTACAAATTTTTATGAACGGTGAACTTCGTCCAAAGTTTTACTGCAACAATTTAAGATCGAAACGACGCCGTCATTATATAATTTCTCTTCCCTTGCCGCTTCTCTCGTGCCGGTCCAGTGGGAACAACTCGCGCGGGCGGCAGAGGAAGCAGGAGGGGGTTGGCAGAAAAAGACGCTTTGCCGCCTTGCCGGTCCAATGTGAACGGGGCATTAAAGTAAGATATTAAAAATCAAGAAAAAAAAAAAAAAAAAAAAAAGATATGTAATATTTTTATATTGATTATTAATTACAATCTCTTTTCCTCACCCCTTGGGCACCCCTGATTTAATTATTTATTACGAGAGTAAATCAATCAAATTTGTGCATTTGCAATATTCTGTCATCTGTATTTTTTGAGTTGTCTACACACTGTACAATAATAAATTTATATGTAATATAATTTAAAATATGGGGGGGGGGGGGGGGGGGGGGGGGATTAAAAGGATCACTTACAAATCCTGTGATATTCTATTTAAAAGAGAATTAATTATTCCTGAATCACTGATATTCCATTTAGGTTAGTACTTTTTAAATTTTATGGACTGTTAATTCTTTTGTAAATGGAATATCATGTGTTTTTTAAGTGATGCTTTTCGTTATTTATAATTTTTTTTTTTTCCTTTGCATTTTAAATTATATTACAAATGAATTAATAATTGTAGATCTTTCTTAGAAAAAATTATTTCTGATAAAAAATATTTTTGATGAATATCATTACATGTATAATAAATGTCAACTCAATAAAAATAACTCGTCCTATTACTCATTTGTTTTTATCCTTTGTGGGGGTTTGATGTTGAATCCTCAATACATTTAAATTTAAACTTGATCAAATAAAACTGGCAAAGAAAATTCTTTATTTTATTTTAATGAAAAATTATTATGCCCTTTTTAATATTCTTTTTCCAGAATTTTTTATTATAGAATCTTAATTAGCTATAAGAAGTTTAATTACATTTGAAATAAAATTACACTGCTTGACAATTACTAAAGAACATGCTATTTAGGGGCACTGAAAAATAATGCAGGACGCATCAAAACATAGATTGCTACTTTGTTGTTCCATTTGCTTAATTTGATTACAAGTCATGTGTTCAGTGAAAATCAGTAGCCATGGAGTGTTAGAGCGAATACATGTGGAGGAGTTTTGCGAACATTACTGTAAATTTTCAGTCCCTCTATCACATTTTGTCTGCAGAATGCTGCAGAGACGTCATTTGAGTGATGACAATCGTAGACGAGCTGTTGGACGACTCGAGGCAGGGCAAAGCATGACCCTCACTACTAAGGGTCTCACATTTCAAACTGCTGACAAACAACCAACATTTTTCTTTAATCACTCATTGATGTTTCGTGATACCTCTTCTGCTTTTGCCATTATGTTCGTTTCCTTAGTTCAAATTCCATGCCATTTTGTGTTCATAAAGTCACTGTAATACGTCTACTTAAGTTTTGGTAACGTTTATTTCTTGGGACAGTATTTATTGATATTGACAAAAATGTTGCTGTTCCTTAGCAATTGTCAAGCAGTGTATTTAAATTTTATTTCATTATTTAGTTTGGTTTCGATTGGCCCACTAGGGTCAGAGTTACCTAGGTCCTTGGTTATGTAGCCTAAAGGAGAGAAATTTGGTATGCAGATTCCTCTAGCAAGGTGCACATTATTATGAAATATGGGTCAAATTCTACCAGAGGGGTTGGAGTTGTGGGATTAGTGTCGTGGTCATGGGGTTTTTAGAACTATTAACATTTTAAAAAGGCCGCATACATCATATGATATATCGTTCAACTCGAAATGATGAAAAACGAAAGAAAAAAGCGCTCATTTACATTTTCTAAATATTATGTTTGAGAAAAATCAATATTTTGAAAAGAAAAAAAAAGGGGGGGTGCAAAACTGCAGATAAAAGGGGTAAAGACAAAACCATGGAGAGTGAATAGGTGAAACGTCAAGTAATAAGTGAATAATAATAATTATTAACAGGAGATACGTCTCCAAGCATAGTAATAAATTGTCCTTTGTATTGTCCTTCTTAATAAGATTTATAGAGGCCTTACAATACAACATAGTTCAAAAATAAGTACAAAAATACTGTAAAAATTTTTTTGACGACTAGTTCAGGCATTTATTCCCGCCTTTCTCAAGTCTACATATGAGATGATTTACAGCAATTACATAATTTTACACAGTTTTACTCCTTGTTATGTAACTTATTCTCGTAAAATAACAAATTTTGAGTATAATTACAGAATAAATGATAACCAAATTCAATGTCAAGATATGATAAAAGACTTAGGAGTCACTTTTAACAATAAATTAAATTTTACCAATCATCTCAAAAATGCATATTAGTAGAAGAATAGGGATAGGTAATGAAACAACAAAATTATTTACTAATAAGAATACGTACTTTTTTACATCTTTATTTAACCAAAATAATACCATAAATTCTTTACGTTTCCTGGATTTGGTACCCATATAATATTCAACTATTTGAGCAGTATTTGGAGACCAAACTATTTGAAATTTTAATTCTTTCATAAATCATAATTTTAACAACATCGCTAAGAATTCTTTTCAAGATTCATTTTTTTAACTTTCAGCAAATTATAAATATAGCATTATTTAACAATCTAATCAAAATTATTGATGGACAATTTGAGCTTCAAGAAACCCTTAATATAATAGGATTTTGCATCCAAAATTCCAGAAGGAACCAGCAGACTTTGGTATTCTCTGGAAAATGTCGTACTAATTTAATTAACTTGGATCCTGCCTTTAAACTAATTGACATATTAAATAAAAACTTTTCAATGCCAGATATTTTTAATGATAAGCCTATTAGTCTTTTTTGTTAATTATCTTTATTTGCTTTCTTTTTATCTATTCTCTTTTCCCCACTTTGCACCTCCGTCTGTTGGGATCAGATGTGACTAATGACCACCTGATATACATTATTATTATTATGACATTTTTATCTAACCCATAAATTAACCCCGTTTTGGGCTTTGCCCGTTGGGGAGCAATTTCTTTTTTCCATGTTCTCTTATATAGAGTTCGTGGTTTTGAGATGCTTGTTACTACAATACAATACAATACAATACAATTATTATTATTATTATTATTATTATTATTATTATTATTATTATTATTATTCTATATCCCATATTTGTTTAATAATATAATGGATACTTAATTTAACATCCTTTAACTTGATTAAATCAAGCTTTTTATATTGGAAGAATACAAAAAACAACCTGAATGTAATGTAAGTTTCAGATTTGGATGTAAGAAATTTCATGAAAAAGTCTCCGTTATATATCAAATGTTATAATTTTTTAAACTATATGCAGGGTGGATGCAAAAATGAGCCCCTTCTCCTTTTATTTTTGTAACCGAAGCAGATATGTCAATTTTGATGAATCCAATGAACAGGAAGTTGTGGGTGATCTATCCCATGGTGCACTTTTCATCAACCCAAATATATACATTAGAATACATTCAAATCCTATCTTAAAAACCGTTACAGATACACGGAAAATTCCAATTGAAGACTTGTTCAGCATGGAATTCTGAACAAAACAAAAAAAAAAATAAATAAATTTCTAAAGTCCACACAACCACTGAGCCACCGTTGGACCACACTGTACACTGATTTGCTTATCTTCTATCATTTCCTTTTATGGCAACATACAAAGAACTTTTGTGGTTACCTGGTATTATAAAGTTAAAGAAATAAATAAATAAAATATAAAAACAATTTCTGTCTTAAATATTTTCATTTGAAATGCAATTATATTTTAATTTTCTTTATTTATTAGGAGCTTTAGTATAAAAGCTACTTATAAGAATGGGCCCTTGGTCTGTTTATCCGACCGTCCGCTGTTTGCACGATAACTTGAAAACGGATTAACTTTTTCAAATTCTGTTTTCAGAAATATGACCATCAAGGTCTTAGCTCGGCCGTATCAACTTTTCAGAATTTTTTCAAGTCGAATTCACGTGCTAAAACAGTGAGTGTAAAGAATACCAAGATAATGGCATGTGATATAACAATCGATTTGTCAAGAAGGAATACATTGTTACTTTCTGTTCATCTTTTAAGCATAACTGACATCGGCGCGTGCACGTGAAATCGCTTTGTCGGCGCACGATTTCTCAAGTGCTCATAATCTATATTATTAAGTAGCAGAAAAATGGAGCAACTTATTGGTTTTATAATGTCAGTCCTTCAAATTTCTACATTTATTGAGGTAGAAGGTTGAAATTTGGAATGTAGCTTCCTATGGGCGTGTCCATCTGCGCTATTTAGTTTGGTTTTGATTGGTACACTGGGGTCGGAATTACGGGGGTGGGATTCAGAGAGGACAACACGTCTATGTGAAATTCAGTATCCAGATTCCTCTAGGCAAGATCTACATTACTATGAAGTTTAGGCCCAGTTGTTCCATTGGGGTCGGATTTGCAGGGGTGGCAGTCACTTGGTCTTTAGAACTATGGCAACAAATGGCATTGATATATCATATGTTCGGAAATGATGAGAAAGGAAAGAAAATATGAGCCTTTTTACATTTTCTACATATTACGTTCGAGAAAATTAATTTTTTGATTAAAAAAACTTGGGGAGTGTTAATAAATGCAGATAAAGAGGTAAAAATAGATGACTGCAGGATCTGCTACTTGCCTTACCCTAATCGGGAGGGGGGGTTAATTTCCTTTTAATAAATATATAAATGTATCTCTGCTTCACTGCTAAAACTCCTCCTTGGAATTTTTACAAGATTTTATTAGTTTATTAGATTAAAGTTATTTAATCTAATGGAGAATCTGGGTTCGAGTCGCTTGGATATTACCAGGGAGGACATGCGCCTGATGGCGGAAGATCGCGATCGCTGGAGATCCTCCATAGGACTGCTGCCCCCGCGACCCTAACGGATAAGCGGGTTTGAAAAGCAAGTAAGTAAGTATACATCACTAAATATTCATTTTTATTTATTTATTTTAAATGTTAAATTTTATACAGAGGAGTGCACAATCGGGGACTGGTATGGTCAGAGACCGACAAGTAGGTCCCCGGGTGCACTCAAATAACTACAATGGAGAAATTACAGTTAGTAAAGGTTAATAATAACAAATAATTTAGAAGCAGTGCTAACAGGGCTTTATATTAAATAAAACAATAAGTCAAAATAGACAACTTATTACGAAAAACTACAAATGAACAAATCAAAAAAGCAAAACTTTTCAGCGCTTTCTTAAAACCAGTATATGCAGATAGAGAGCGAATTTCCAAAGGTAATTGAGCCCAAAACTTAATGCCAATGAAAGATATACATCACCGTAAATAATTAGTATTAGCTATTGGTAAACATATATCAGCTGCATTACGTGTTGAATAAGACATATGTATGTCGAGTTGCATTACGCTATGTATGTCGAGTTGCTTACTAAAGTTAAGAGGAGAAGTTAAAAGCAATTGATGGTTAATTACCTTAAATACAAAGGAACAAACTTGAATGAAGTAGATCTGGTATATAGTTGGAATATGGAATAAAATAAAATATTGGGAAACAGAATGAGGCATGTGGACATTTAAGAGGGTACGGAAGAACCATTTTTGTAATCTAAGAAGTCTAGTCAAATTATATGAAGTGGAGGATCCCCAAAAAATAATACAGTAACAGAGCGAGGAATGTATCAGTGAATTATAAAGAAGTAATAATATATTTTGGGGCAGATATTGAAGTCTGGAGATCATACCTTGATTTTTATTTAACTTATTTAGTAAATTATCAACATGCTGGTCCCAAGTTAAATCATGTGTAATGATCAGGCCTAAATACTTAAAAACTCTAGTGATTGAAAATTGTTGGGAATCGTAATAAATTTGTGGGCTAGTTGGAATATTGCGTTTGTTCCGTTGATAAAAAAAACATTAATTTAGTCTTACCAACATTAAGAACAAGAGAATTTACCTCATTCCATCGCTTTAATTCCGAAAGTACTCTATTTATAGCCGTTATAAGATCAGAAATATTAAAATTAGATATAAGTAAAGTCACATCATCAGCGTATAGTTTTAGTTACTGATAAGGACTTGGGGAGATCATTAATAAATAAATTGAACAGTAGAGGCGATAATATCGAACCCTGGGGAACACCATGATTTCTAATGAGAATTGAGGAAGATAAATCGTGAAGGGTTAAATAATAACGCCGATTGGTTAACAAGTCAGAAAGCCAATTGAGTGGAGGTCCTTTTATATTATAGAAGCAAGACAATTTATGAAGCAATAAAGGAATATTAATAGAATCAAATGCTTTCGAGAAATCGAAAAAGAGAGACGCAACAAATTTGTTCTGTGACATATTAAATTCCACCTCAACATTTCAATTTGGTTAATTTTTTGATATACAAGTAGATCCCATTATAAACGATTTCTGTATCCACGATTTCGGATATACACTGTTTTCATTTAGTTGCGCCAACTATCACCAACATACGAAAACTCTTCTATTTTTGTTAGGAGTCTAATTCAGTTTTGGTTTTTGTTTTCTTCCTATCCCTGAGTTTGTGCATATATAGCACATCACTGGCTATCTGTGAATGATAAGGTTGCTACACATCAGCTGAGTTTCTAATCTATATGTGAAAAGATTTATCGTTGTAGGACTTAAAATGCCGCCGAAACATAAAGAAAGTATTATCGATGAAGGAAGAAAGCGGGCCCGAAAATCCTACTCGTCAGAAACTAAGTTGGAAATCCTCGATGGAGATGAAGAAAATGTTACAGCTGACCATCAAGTGATTTTTAACAAAATATTCTGCTAGTTCGAACAATCCCTTAACATCAAGTCTGAGCTCCGCTTCCATAACTAAACTCTCTTCAGGATTCCTCCAGCATTATTACAGGAAGGAGATTGTTGGAAGCAGCATCAGAATCTTCTGGTACAGATGAACCCATAGCAATATAAAGTTTAGATTGTGGACACTTCTTTTTCTTGTACTTGTACATGTGTTTCGAGTATTTCAGTGTATCTTGGGGTTTATACAGGGTGATTACAAAAGAACTTCACACTTTTAAAAATTTATTACACCAAAGCTATTCAGAATATAGACACACCACATATGGATTCTTAAAGAAAAACTCTTGAAGTTTATTGTGACACAGTTAAAGATGTTCTATATGCCCCCCTGTAGTCAAATTCGTCCCAAACCCGCATTAACATGTCTCCATCAATCCCACATATCGCTACGGGTTCCATTTAACATGTACAAAATAATTAATGCTTATGAGAATAAAACACTATTTTGTACATGTTAAATGGAACCCGTTTTACGTGAATTCAGTACACGTATGTTTTCGGGAAAACTCAGATTTTTATGTAAAAAAAAATAGATATAATTTAAGTTTCTATTTTTTTCTATTCTTTAAGTTTTTTTTACCGTTTTGCAGACAGTGATTGTTGAGTATATATTGTTTTAATAAATGTTAATTAAAATCCCCACGTGATTATCACTGTCTGCAGCTAGTTGTCCCTCGCGAATAATTTTCGTGATCACGAGGATGTGTGTCCCACTATTGTTGAAGTTCTTTCCGTGGTTACTGATTTTTTATTTTCAGACAGACCACTTCCAACCACTGGCTTGACCAGTCATCCCTCCTTCTGGTCCTCCACGTCATTCCTAGCCCTGCAGCATGGCGTTCAACTTCAATTTATCATTTTCATTCCAATGCTCTGCGAATTACTCCTACCCTGCCGTTCGATGTTTAGTTTCTTATTGAATTTCTCACTTTCTCGCGGCAGCCATGATTCCTTATCGAGCAGCATTGTTTTGCGGTTTACCCCATAAGGTAACAATGAAATTTCTTTTAATGCTATTTCAACAATAACGCGCATAAGGGACGCCATGCTGCACAATTTCATTTTTTATTCCCCATTATTAATTGATTATCATTTCTCAGTCTTTCTTTAGACATTTAATGGGAATTTGAAATTTCTTTTTCCTTATTCTTTATAAGGAATTGGTCTGTCTCAATTCTTTTTTATATTTAAAGTTAATTCACTCATGTAGCGATTAATATTTCTCGTTACAGTGTTTTACTGTATCTAACGTACATTTAAGTATTTCTTTATTGTATTCCGAGAAATATTATTTTTTCTTTTGTAATTGAGATCGTAATGCCTATTCCTCAATTTAAGTCGTATTATCATTCAGTAAGGGGTCCATAGTGCTGTTTCTATCGATAAAATTGGTAGAGACTTTACAACACAACAAAGGTTATGGTGGAGGCGGCGGCAATATCATTGCGTTGTTCGCAGGATATCTTTGTGGACGTCGCATCGTTGTATGCTCTGCGGATGAGGTGTCCCGCAATGGCACGGGCTGGAGGGCGATCTTGTTGGGGTAGGAAAGTTATGGCTCGTTCCGTGTCCGTGATGATAGAGTGGAGATCAGGTTGGGTGGGTCGTCTGTGGATGATGTGCTTAAGGCCCTTGTTTAGAAGGGATAGCTCGTCGACTGAGAACTGGATCGGTGTCAAGTTGACAATATTGTCGTGGAACTTGAAGTCACATTGAATATTGGAGGATTGTGTGGGAAGTAACGGACGTCGAAGGTCTTCTAGCTTCTGGCTTAGCGTCATGAACTTGTGTTCTTTGAACGTCTGAAGCCTGAGTTCATCTTCTTCAATTAGTGGTATAAGAATACCAGGAGGTACAATTGAAGAGAAAGTGTGTTGTAAAGTTACTTACTTACTTTTCAAACCCGCTTATCCGTTAGGGTCGCGGGGGCAGCAGCCCTATGGAGGATCTCCAGCGATCGCGATCTTCCGCCATCAGGCGCATGTCCTCCCTGGTAATATCCAAGCGACTCGAACCCAGATTCTCAATGTAGTCTAGCCACCTGGTTCTAGGCCGACCCCTTGGTCTCTTACCCACCGGCTTGGAAAAAAACAACTGCCTAGGAAGACTAGTTTGCGGCATCCGTATCACGTGGCCATACCAGCGCAACTGAGATCTCTCAATGTGGAGAAGTAGCGGCTCAACTCCTAAAGATTCCCTTATTGTGCTGCTGTACACTCTATCTAGTAGGGTAACACCTGCCACACCTCTCAGGAATCTCATTTCGGCCGCTTGTACCCGCGATCGCACTCTTTCGGTCATTACCCAAGCCTCATGACCATAGGTGAGAATGGGGACAAAGATAGATTTGAAAACGGAGAGCTTGGCTTTGTTACCCAGCTCTCGTTTCGTTACCACGGATCGCCACAGTTCACGTCTAACACAGCTTGCTGCACCGATCCGAGCATCCAATTCTTTCTCCTGCCGTCCATCACTCGTGAATGCAATCCCGAGATACTTGAATTTCTCCACCTGTCTCAATGAGGCTCCCCTAACATGGAGAGCGCACTGAGCAGGCTGTCTTGAAAGAACCACAACTTCGGTTTTAGCCACACTGATCTTCATCCCAGCTTCTTCACATTTGGCTGCAAACCGGTCTAGTGCATGCTGAAGGTTTGTGCGAGAAGACCCAAGCAGGACAAGGTCGTCCGCAAAGAGCAACCTCTCCACCAGGCAGTCGCCCACACAAACACGCTCATCGCCTCGGCTGCCCCTGTCTATCCAGTCCATAAAGATAATGAACAAGATGGGCGAAAGTACGCACCCTTGGCGGAGTCCAACACCCGTGTTGTAAAGTCTCTACCAATTTTATTATTAAGTCACATTGTATAGAACATTCTTTTGTATAGAATATTTTGATATTTTATAAATAAATATTGCATTTTTAAACCACAAAATAAAAGTCTTTAACGAGCCACGTTCATTCTTAAGTTTCGGGGTTTCCTTTTAAAGTATCACCCCTTAAATATTATATTATTTTTGCTTCCCCCTCTGAACAGTATGTATCTCGTACCTGTACCTTTAAATTATTTGAATAGATTTACATATTTTTGTTAAAAAAAAAAAAAAGTGATTTGTTGAGGTTTAATAATTTTATGAATCATTCAGTTAATAATTCCTCAACAGTTATTTAATACAAAAAAGGAAGCTTTTATGTTGTTTTTTTTTTTTTTCTTAGAATTTGCAAATTTCTCGTCATTACAAATAATAAAATATTTTAAAATATTATTCATCGATTACTAAACTTTTTTTAACGTATTCATAAAAGGCGTTATCAAACTAAATCTTAATGATAACTGCAATCATTAGTTTAAATAATGATACCTGTGTTATATTAGGAATTTAATTGCCCCTGGAGGAGGAGAGGGGAGGAGCAATAACACTTGACTTCTAATATTGGTACGATTATTATTAGTATTATTATTATTCCTACAGAAATGCAAAATAAAAAGCAAATTTGCTCCTCCTACGAGGCATAAAAGTGAGTGAGAGCATAAATTTTAATTTTCCCCGTTAATTAAAAGGTGCAGATCAAGATCGGGTTGAAAGCTCTCACAATGGTTATGTCAACAGATAAAAACCTTTTAAATTTTTATTAGCGATGAGAACACCTTGACAACCTTGAGCCGAATGCAAACCTCTTCCTGGTACAAATCTCATTTCAACTCATCAAACACATAATAATGAATTACTCGAATGTACAATGAATTACATAGAGAATTTGAAATAAATAAATAAATTAATTAAATCGAATTAAAGCGTAACATCAATAATTTCAGTGATCTATATAGCCTACGCTCTCCAATGAATGGGAAAACACTTTCACCTGGTTATAGCATAACCTATGATTAGGTGCATCGAAATTTTTGTATTTTTGCAAGTATCGATTAATTTGAAGATACTGATATACGGACTTACCTCCTTTGCATGGTGTTCTGTGTTGACTGTGCTGGGCACGATATCCGACGATCATCTCATATTCACCGGTATCTCTTCGCAGAGGGAAAGAGACTTCGAGCACAGTATTGCAAGGCTGGATAATCTTGAGAATTCCCTTCACCTTGTGTCGCTTCTCTTCCAGCGATAGCCTTCCCGCATACTCGTCGACCAACTGATCTTCTAAGACTTGCCACCCACGATGGAAGAAATACTCCACCATATCAAAAAAGTTAGGATCCTCCGCATCTTCGACGTATAGAACATTCTCCGGAACGACATGATCGGAATAAGATCGAGTGTGATTACTACTATGAATATTATTATTATTATTATTGCAGTAGGCGCCCGCAGTGACTACTCGTGAACAAGCAGACGGCACTTCAGCAGAATGAAGAAAACCGTGTTTAAATGAGGTCCGTGCAATGTTAAAGGCTAATCTTAACATGATTGCTAAAAGGTGCAAGTAACCCTAGGAAAGGTCCAGAGAGGCTGAGAAGAGAGGAAATGGGTAGAAAATGCTCCAAGCTCACCGATATATGGAAAATAGTAATAAAAATGGTGAACAAATGAACCAGCTATTGCCAGTAGTGCAATCTCACCACCGTCGGTCGAGCCAGCCCCACCTGATAAGCGCTCGCCCAATCAGAATCGCTCTATCGACTTCGCACGCTTTCGCCGAGCGTGGCGCCCTCTCGCCCGAATAACAAATGGTAGCAAGCAGCAGATGCGCTGCTGTGCGTGAGTGTGCGGTGCTGCCAAGCAATACGCTCGACGAGCAAAATTGCATTCATATCCTTCCAAAAGTTGTGTTATTCTATCACATTAGCTTCATAATGACTAAGCTTACTTAGAAAATGATTACAGGCAGTAACCTGCAAAATCGATTACAGCGTATGCAGGAATAGATAAAATTACATTAACTATAAATAGACTCACATTCCACACTCTCACTCGGCATTACCTCTTCCAGTATGAATTTACAAAAACACCCAGTGTGTTTCATATTTATTCGGACACTTTAAAAACAGCCCATTGTCAATGGTTTTGACCTTTATTTAATTTCTACAACAATGATAATGCTTCAAATGAACTATAGGCCCTCTGAATATAACAAAACGCATAAACAACTTGAAAAAAATTGAAAGGCACGATTTAGCACCAGTTAAACAATAATAAAAACATTTCACGTCCACTGTGACCTCCCCTTTTGTTGATGACATCATGAACTCTGTTTGGCATTGATTGAATGAGTTCTTGACGAGTTCCAGGATCCAGAGAGTACTGATGAAAATTGCCGTGCATTTTTGGCAAGTTCTCGATTGGGGCCTGGCCATAATGCCCCACAAGTTCTCGATTGGATTGATATCTGGACTTCTGGATGGCCACGACAAAACTCGAACATTTTGCGATTCCAACCACTTTTTGGTGTCCTTTGAATTTTGTATTGGTGCATAATCTTGTTGAAAATGCCAGTTTTCTCTGCAGACAACTGCTCCAGCAGGCAGAAGATGTTCTTCCAAGATCTCTTGGTACCCCTTTGGATTTAATCTTTGTGAAATAAATGCCAATGTTGGCGTTCCATCGAAGCCAAATGCTTCCCACACCGTCACTGATCTGCCACCCATTTGACGTTTTGAAAACGTCTTTGGTTCTTTTCTCAAATCATGCCAATAGCATGCCCACCCATCCGGTCCATCCAAATTGAATTTTTTTTCGTCTGAGAAAAAAATTTCCAACCATTCGCCGGCCCAGGACGTATGTTCTAGCCCATGTTAATCTGTAACGTTTGTAATGGTTTGTTAATGTTAGAATGGAATGCAAACGTCCCTGTTTCAGCACTGATGAACTTTTCATGGCTTTGCACACTGTCGTACTACTGCATGGAAGGTCCAATTCAGCTCGAATTCGCCTTACAGATGTGCATTCATTGGATGCTGCGTTGACAGTGCGCTGGGTTTTAAGATTGCTTTTGGCCCTGTTTTATTTTTTGGTGGTTTCTGAACTTCTTTTGATTTCAGGTAATCAGCAACTGTCGATTCTGGTCTTTTGACAAAAGCAGCAATCTCATGTATGGACTTTCCTTGGCTCGATTTGACCTTTTTCATAAACCGTGACATTTTTGCCTCGTCCCATTGTAGCTCAGTGTCTCAATTCGAAGCCCTATGAAAAAAAAATGACCCGAGCAATGTTTAAAAGTACATTAATTTGCATTAATACCAACGACCAATAGTAAATGGGTTGTCTCATTGAGTATTGAGGGCCTGTCTGAATAAACGTGAAACACTCAATTTCAATTTTCTGTTTTCAAGTGGGTTTTTTTTTTTGTTTTTTTTTAATGACTAGTTATTTATGTATTTTGTTCTATTTAAAGGGCCTATAGTTCATTTGAAGCATTATCATTGTTGTAGTAATTAAATAAAGGTCGAAACCATTGACAATGTGCTATTTTTAAAGTGTCCTAATAAATTTGAAACATGGTGTAACTATTATTAACCCTTAAATAGAAACATTGGTAATAGTACACTGAGTTAGCAAAACTCATGGGATAGCAAGCACATTGATTGATGGGCATGGCTCACGAATTCGCAGGGGTAACGGATTCTGGGAATGGACCATTAGACGTTGTGAGAAGAGCTTGGATAAGTGATTAATCAGAAATGGCACGTCGTCGCGAGCAGACGTCTTTTGAACGGGGTATGATAGTAGGTGCCAGACACATGGGATGTTCCATTTCGGGAGTGGTGCAGGAATTTGGCTTTCCCCGCTCAACTGTCTCCAGGGTGTATCGGGAATGGCTGGATGAAGGCATCACAGTCCACAACAGGCACCATACCGGGCGTCTAGCTGCCCTGAATGATCGTGACCGGCGACACCTGGGACGAATGATTCAGAGAGACAGGAGCGTAACAGTGCAGCAAATCACAGACCAGTTCAATACTGGCCGCACTAGAAACGTCTCTCGGTGGACAATCCGTCGGAATCTGCATGCCCTCGGGTTTGGCAGCCGTCACCCTACACGGGTGCCAATGCTTATCCAGCGTCATCGGACACTCCGGCGTGCATTTGCCACCAACCATCTTGGCTGGACTCTGCAACAATGGCGTAACGTCATATGGTCAGATGAGTCACGATATCAACTGTACCACGCTGATGGGAGGCACTGTGAGTGGCGCAGACCTCACAAAACGATGGATCCCGCATGCCGACAGGTGGTGGTGCAGGTTGGTGGGGCTTCAGTTATGGTCTGGGGTGCATTTTCCTGGTATGGAATGGGCCCTCTGGTTATCCTGGACCAAATGTTGAATGGTCCACGGTATCGTCAGCTCATCGGAGACCATCTGCACCCGTTTTTGACATTTCAACACCCTGACGACGTAGCAGTCTTTCAAGATGACAATGCTCCACCACATCGCTCCAATGTCGTCCAACACCTGAGCATGCAGGAGAGGAGCATGCAGGAGCATGCAGCCAGAGGTGCATGCAGGAGAGGTCCAACGACTGAGCTGGCCAGCCCGGAGCCCTGACATGAATCCCATCAAGCATATCTGGGATGCTGTTGAAGTCAGGCTCCGGGCACTGGATCATCTGCCCACGAACAGGCAGCAACTATCTTCGGCTCTGCAGACTATTTGGTGTCAACTGCCTCCAGAAGTGTACCAGGGACTTGCAGACTCACTACCACGCCATATTGCTGCACTCCGCAGGGCCAGAGGTGGCCCGACCAGATATTAAGTAACTATCCCATGAGTTTTGCTAACTCAGTGTACATACCTTGGGTAAACACACGATCCTAGACACCTTGTTTTCTATATCCCAATTTTTAGTGGTTATATCAGACTTGATCGATTGCATTTTTTCAGCAGGCTATTTTGAAGTCTTTTGAACAACAAAAGAGCAAAATTTTGAATAGAACATAAATTTATTGGAAACCTTTTTTTTTTTTTTTTTAAATCAAATATACACAGCAATATACTGGGAGAACTAAACAATACCATATAACCACGATTTTACTCGCATGCCAGAAAATCTGAGGTTCACCAAATTTAGGGTGACCAGAACGTCCTGTTTTTCCGGGACATTCCAGATTTCAGTGTATTGCCCTGCAATAAGTAAGCGTCCTTTTTTTAATAAAAAGGATAAATATATACGAGGGTTTTCAAGAATTTTAGCCTCCTGGTCCGTAACTTTTTTTTTATTTGTTAACTGATTTTCAAAATTCTTTTTGTGTCTGATACTTATATTTGTCCTTTATGAACGCACTATTCATCTTTTCTACGCATTGCGCCAATGCATGACTAGTCGGATGAACCAGTCGGAGAATGTTGTTGCCGACACGAGGATTGAATGGCATATTTCACCTCGTCGTCAGAACGCAACTCATGTTCCTTAAGGTGCTCTTTCTTCTTTGGGAAGTGGTGAAAGTCGCAAGGTGCAAAGTCTTTCGTTTTTGAACTGCAGTTTTTCATCTTTGAACTGTAGGTGCTGCAATGCCACTAACGTGTGGCAATTGTGTGTGGGCAGTCATTATCATGCTGCAGAAGAGGAAATTATTTGTTAAGCGATTTTTGATAGATTTAATTGTCAAAAATTACGTGTCTCGGATTTGTTCCGGATTCTTCACGGCTGTGTTTCGGATTAGCGTCGTAAAAAATCTGGTCACCCTAACCAAATTTCCTATCTTTTTTTCTGGTCCCGGAACCAGCATGCTGGAATAAGGCAAAAAGAGATGCAAAATGTGAAAAATTTTTTTTTGATAATTGGAAAAGCTGAATTTTTTGGAAAGCAACCTTTTGGCATGTTTAAAGCCCTTTAAAGATTATAATGGGGTTCAGTGTTTTATCATCAGCCATGGCACAACAGTATAGCACAGTTTTTTTTTTCCAGTGATTTTGCACACGACATGTTTCACTCTTTTAAAATCAAAAGTTTTTGAACAAGGTAAATCAAACCACACTGGAGTTTCATCCATATTGCCTATATTTGCTAGTTCTGTTGCTGTTGCTTTAGAATCAAAGTATTGAAGTGCTAACGATAACAAAGGAAACCACAAGAAAATAATTTAATAATTTTAATAACATTAACAAAATAACAATATAAAAGCACAATAATAATACAAACACGTATGCAGATTTCGAGAGCCACCCCGAAGTTAGAAAGGTTTGGGAGAAATGCCCTTATGTATGCTACCATAACCAATCAGGTAAAAGAAAAACTTTTATCCTCTATATGAGAAAACCCTATAAGAGCCAAAGAAAAATTATTACAAGAATTAGTGACCATTTCTCTCGTAAAGAATGGGAGAACGAATGTTTCCTCTTTTGCTGACCACGTTATAAATCAGGGCCACGACTTTGATCTGACCCATATGAAAATTTGACATTCCACCAAATACATGTATCATCATCTACTTAATTGTTTGGAATCCTTGGAGATTTGAATAAACAACTCCTAAATTCAGTGCTAGGACCTATCCCAGTATTTGATTGGTTAAAAATTTCTAATCATGTATATCTTGACTTAAATTGCTCTTATAGGTTTTCTCTTATAGAGGATAAAAGTTTTTCTTTTACCTGATTGGTTATGGTAGCATACATAAGGGGATTTCTCCCAAACCTTTCTAACTTCGGTTCCCATCTGTACACACTGAAGAAGAGGGCTTGGCTATACATGTTTGTATTATTATTGTTCTTTTATATTGTTATTGTTTGCTAATGTTATTAAATTATTTTCTTGTGGAACAGTGGTTTCCTTTGTCATCATTAACATATCATCTTGTCCACAGTTTCTAGTTTATTTACTTTATTATAAAAGTACTGAAGATTCAGCCCAACACTGGTCACTGAACCGTGTGACGATGTGAATAAACCAACCATGTGGAGCTTTGAATAACTTCAGTTCTTCAAATAAGGCTTGCGATTTTATTCGGATCGGATTTCCTGTAACAGAATAGTTATTGATCACGCACCCATAAAACTAATGCTTCTTTTTTTTTTTCTCCCCATCGCCAAACTGAAGAAACAGCAAGTGCTTACTAGAGAGGGGAAAACCAAATTTTCTGTGTCGAATTCTCTGGCATGCGGTATAAAATGGGGTTTTACGGCCCCCTAGTCATCCTCGATTATATACAGCATGCCGATAAATGCGCGACTTTGTGGTAGGGGCAAGCAAAATTGGCTCCACATACACAACATTTTTAAAAGTCAAGGGGATGTAAAACAGGCCCTTCATGTTCACCTTGTCCATCTCACAAAAATGCCATAAGATGGTTGCAAACATTTTGTGATTCGGGTGAAATTTGTCTGTCAGGTAAATTTTCTTGGTACATCTGTAAGGCCTGTCAGCCATTCCCATATGCTTCTCCATACGTGAAGACCATCTCTGCTTGTTCAATGAATATGAATATGAATATCAGGAGTTTGTACCTCTGCTGTACAATGATCACTCAAAAGTAACTAACAGAAAAAACACACTGTCTGTATTGATGTCGTGCATACGATGATGTATTGCCATTTCCATGGAAACTATGCATTTTCCTGACACATATTGATATGAATGTTTTTGTTACTTTTCTTGTGAAGAATCACTCCCTGAAGTTTGTCCATATTGGTTAGTTCATCCTGTATATATGAGATGATTCATTATGAAGGTAAAAACTTTGGGATTTTCCGGGGAATTCGGTTGAGCAAAAAATGTCACATGAACAAATTTTTATTATGAACTTAAAATTAACGTTTAAAGGGGGAGTCCAGCCAAATGTGAATTGCATCTAAAATTTAGCAATCTTAAATGGTATCTGTGAGGTATAATTTGTTTCAATATAGATCCATAACAATCTGTAAAAATTGAAAAGTCTTTCACTCTTTGATGCATGCATGGAGTTGATGATGCTTAGGTCCATTGATGTGAGTTGATGATGCTTGAAACTGTGATTGCTAAGCGAATGATCTCCAAAGTGTTTTTTTATAATTCGCACGATAAGCTGTATAAAAATTTAAACGATGGAAGAAAATTTTTTGACATGCTTGAGCCAGGGTTCAGTACCCCTCCTATTAAGAAAGCATCGCAGTGAAGAAAATATAGATGAAATTTCATCATATATTTGTAGCAAGATTGGTAATGGTATTACTATGCTGCATGCATTCATATGGATTCTGATCTGAATGTTATGCTCTTCTCTGCTATGTACAAAGCCTGTGCGAAAAGTATCCGGATTGAGGCTACAAAATAAAGTAGAACTCGCTGCACCTTTTTTCTATCTGGATCGTGTGATGACATAATGAAATTTGAAGCTGTCAAGAGTGCCGTGTGCAATTGTTGTAACACGCTAAAGTAGAACGTTTTTCTTTTCTCGTTGCGTGGTGAAAATGACAGAAAACATTGAGCAACGACATTGCATCAAATTTTGTTTTAAAATCTGTGAAACCACAACGGAGTGTTATGAATTGCTATAACAAGCATTTCCGTAGACCACAAAAGTGCTCAAAGGACGGAGATTTGAGGATGTGGATGTGACAACACAAAATCCGATGGCGGAGCTCTTGGCCAACCCAAAGAAGTCATTCCGTACTTGTTTCGACCAATGGCAGCAACAGTGGACTAAATGCATTGCTGCAGACGGTGCTGGTTTTGAAGGTGACTAAACATTTATGCGAGTTCGAACTGTATTTTTTTTGTAGCCTCAGTCTGGATACTTTCTGGACAGGCCTTCTATCTTGCTGCACCGTATGAAGCATCATTGATTGTATCAAAAATTACAGGTATTGGACATTGAAACTGAAACACCTGGTAGAAATCCAAAATCTTTATTTAATAAGGTGTTGGGGCACCGTGGGCAGCCAGCACAGCAGCAACACGTCTTGGGAAGGATCGGTAGAGGTCCTGCACAGTTTGCACCCCAAACCATTACTGATCCACCCATTACTGATCCACCTCCGTGTTTGACTGTGGCTGCCAAGCAGTCTGGGTTGTAGGCATCAGAGGGGCTCCTCCAGACGAATACCCTCCCTGTTGTTTGGAAGACAGTGTAGCTGGACTCATCCGAGAATATGACGCGTTTGAGGTCATCCAACGTCCAGGTTTTATGCGTCCGGTATCACTGAACCCGCTTGGAGGCATTTGTACTACTGATGAAGGGCTTCGGTATAGCAACCCTGCCATGGATGTTGGATTTATGCAGGTAACAACGGATTGTCTTCGTGCACACAGATTCCTGGAGGTGTGTATTCACTTCTGCGGTGATTTCTGCTGCGGTGGTTTTCCGCTTTCGTGCAACAATCCTGGTCAATGTCCTGACGTCTCTTTCCGACAACCTCCGTTTTCTCCTGCAGTTGCTCCTCCTGGACGTGGTTCGTCCTTCCTGTTCATATGCACACATCACCCTGGATACTGTAGCACGTGAGACATCACAAAGTGTGGCAGTTTTGGACACAGATGCACCTGCTAGACGCGCGCCAACAATCTGCCCTCTTTTGAAGTCGGATATGTCTCCCATTATAGCGCTCTGCACAGACAATTTGAAGCTTACTATCGAACCTTTCTACTGGAGTGACTACCAAGAACTCTGACACGTAATTCATTGATATGCATACGATTAATTACCTAGCAGAAGGTTCTATTCAGCCCTGGGGGTATCCAGTGCTATTTGCGAAGGTGTTTCAGTTTCAATGTCCAATACCTGTACATCCGTGAGCAATAGAGTGCATTTTTTGTTTTTGTTACATAATTACTATTGAAGAAAATTTTGCCATATTGTAAATTACCAACATAATTTAAAGATATCCAACCATACTTTCATTCCCTTTAATTGAAAAGCATAAGAAAGTATACAATTTAACATATTCATTGCTCAAAACGTGCCTCTTGAACCTGAATACAAGCATGGCACCTACGAATAATTGAATCATAAACACGAGCTATGGCTTTGTTACTGTGAATTTGATTGGCTGCATCACTTATCCATTGGAGTAACTGTCTACGAGTATGATATCAACACTGTAGACTAGATGGTGACCCCAAGGAAAAAATTTAAATTTTAGATCAGGGGATCTCTTATTTACATCTTTTAATACATGGGTATCAAGCATGTCGCTCGAAACAGGATCGCTATCATTTTCCTTATCTGACAGTCCTTGCGAATCAAATTTCTAACATCTTTAGGAGTTTAAAAATAATAAGCCTTCTTTTGAAATATCTCTCGACTGTTTCTTCTAAAAAATTTTTATCATTTATGTCTATAATGGAAGCTCTTGAACATTTCCCCGAAATTGTTGATAGGTAGTCCATTTCAATCAATTATAAAATTTTGTATTAGAACAAAATATTCTGCAACCAAATCTATGTCTTACTGGCATAGGCATAGAATACATTATATGAAACGCCCCATTTGATTGACCTCCTCAGGTTTACATATCTGGTGAAAAATAGATGCACAATGTAGAAAAGAGGTTTATGGGAAGGTATCTATGGAAGCAGAAGATGCAGCTAGAACAGTGTTTCCACATACAGTTCTGGACAAAATTATAGGACCAGTCAAGAGATGCAAAATGAATTTGATTCACAATCCTGTGTACAGTAGAATTTGTAAAGCACACACATTATGGCTTTTTTTTAAGAAAAAAAACAAGTTAAAAAAAAATAAAAAAAACTAGCATCATCTTTTTTCATTTGTAAGCTACAAAACACAATGGACAAAACTATAGGGCCACCTTCAAAATAATGGATTATTCTGAATTTTGAATTTATAATTTGAATTTTTTTTTCTGTCAAGAATTCAGTTATTTTCATTACTTTAGTAAACAACAAAATTCTCTTCTGTATTGGACAAAATCATTATGGGACGTGGTAGAAAATTAAGCAGCGAACAACAAGTTCAAATTAGGTTTGGTTTGTTTGGTATGGTCATTTCAGGACGGTGTTATAGGGGCCGCAAATTTTGCCTCGCAAGGGTTCTTTAACGTGCAGCCGGCAAATGACTACACGGGACCAATGGCTTTACTTCCCTCTGAAAAATCCTCGTCGTCCTCGGCCAGGATCGAACCCGCGTACTCGGGCTTCAGAGATGATCACATAACCACTGAGCCACCGAGGCCGATAAGTTCAAATTACAGCTTACAAAAACTGTGGAAAGAGTGAAAGAGAAATTGCTGGAATTATTGGAAAGTCCAAGACTGTGTCCACAATTTTTTATCCGCATGGCTATGGAAAAAAACCTCATCCAGGAAGACGCCCGAAGCTGTCAAAAAGATACAATGTGAAGCTATCCTAGAATGGCTTCAACCAGCACAGAAGCAACATCCTCTGACATTATGTCGTCTCTGAACCTTCCTGTATCAGACAGAACAGCTCGTCGTGCACTCCAAGCATCCACCAACCACACTTACACGAAATATAAATCCAAGCCAAAATTAATGTCAAGCCACATGCGTGCAAGACTGGCCTTTGTGAAACAGTACACAGGGAATTTGCAAATGTGGAATCGTACTATCTTTAGTGATGAAAAAAAAAATTTATTATGGCATAAGATTCTACTGGCACGATCTCAGGAAGCCAGAACAGTTTCTTTCGAGGCGAGTGCAAGGCGGAGGTTCTGTTATGATCTGGGCTGCTTTTTCTGCCGACGGCAAATCAAGTTTGTGTTTTGTGAAGCCGAAGTCAAATGCTGATGATTATCAAGATGTTTAGGAAATTATTTAGAGACGAATTGAACGATCCGGACTTTCTTTTAAAAAGATAACGCACCCATACATCGTGCAGTATCCACTCGACAATGGCGTCATGATCTAGAAATTCGTGTTTCGGACTGGCTAGCATGCAGTCCTGATCTCAATTCCATTGAGAAATTGTGGGGTGATATGGTGTGAAGCGTTCATTCTGGTGGAAAGCAGTTTCACACAATAAAAGATTTGAAAAATACCATTACAAAAGCATGGGCTGATGTCCCACTCGACAGACTGGATTGTGAATCAAATAATTTTGCATCTCTTGACTGGTCCTAAAATTTTGTCCAGGACTGTAGTAACATGAAAACAATATTAAATTGTCTCGCAAACTGATGTTAATTTTTAAGCAATATCCAAATAATATTTCACGTCTTTAACATAAATAAAAATAACTGAAAAATCTGTGGAATTAATTTATTAATTTTCATTTTAGAAGGGTTTTTCGAAAGGACTAGCTTCTTTATTTTTCTTTTTTCAACCTTAACGACAACTGAGAAGTAAATGATAACTATGAGGGTTGTTCAAGAATTTTTGCCTCCATGGCTGTAACTTTTTTATTCTTTTTGTATCTGATACTTACATTTGTCCTCTATGCAATGCACTATTCACTTTTCAACATAGCCCCCATCCTTTTCCACGCTCTCTGTCAACGCGTGACTAGTTGGGTGAACTCGTCGGAGAGGAATTCCGGGAATGTTGTCGACACGACGATTGAATGGCATCTTTCACCTCGTCATCAGAACGCAACTCATTAAGGTTAGGTTAGGTGCGCCATTAAGGTGCTCTTTCTTCTTTGGGAAGTGGTGAAAGCCGCAAGGTGCCAAGTCTTTCATCCTTGCAATTGCATTTTGCATCTTTGAACTGTAGGCGCTGTAATGCCTCTGGCGTGTGACGATCGCGTGCAGGCGGGCGTTATAGTGCTACAGAAGAAGGTCCAAAGCTGCCATTCAATCTTGGTGTTGAAGACAACCCCAGAATTCCTCTCCGATTGAACAAATGTAGAGCTATTGTAAGGTCTCATTAATCTTCTTTCATAATTACAGTACACAAGATTCTGTTTTTCCACGACGAGAGTTATTCGTAAAGTAAGGTCCGTTTTGCAAACAAAACAAAAAAAAATTTTTCTTTACCAGATTTTATGCACCTTTAACTATTTTTCCACATAGTTTCCAAATTATTTATGCACTTGTCATAGCGCTCAATGTACTTCCGCATGATCACTTCATAGAAGCGGGTGGTCAAGTTCTTCCCAACTAATCAGATCTTTTGTTTGGGAACAACTTGACCCGCTTTATATCCGGACCTTGCGTCCAGTGGCTACCACCTGTTCCAGGATCTAAAGGAGATCATCGGCAGCCTGTATTTCAGTGATAATGAACAAGTGAAAACTGCGTGACTTTCATCACCGGTGGCAGCTTCTATGAAGTGATCATGCAGAAGTACATTGAGCGCTTTGACAAGTGCTTAAATAGATTTGGAAACTATGTGGAAAAATAGTTAAAGGTGCATAGAATCTGGTAAAGAAAAAATTTTGAAAATATACGAGGGTGGGCTAAAAGGTAATGCCTCCATGGCTGTAACTGTTTTATTTTTTAACTGATTTTCAAAATTCTTTTTGTATCTGATACTCCCATTTCTCCTCTATGTAATGCACTATTCACTTTTCGACATAGTCCCCATCCCTTTCCACGCATTGTACCAACGCGTGACTAGTCGGGTGAACCCGTCGGAGAGGAATTCCGGGATTGTCGTCGACACGAGGATTGAATGGCAGCTTTGGGTCCTCTTCTGCAGCACGATAACATCCGTCCACACACGAACGCCACACATCAGAGGGGGTTGCAGCGCCTACTGTTCAAAGATGAAAAACTGCAGTTCAAAAATGAAAGACTTTGCACCTTGCGACTTTCACCACTTCCCAAAGAGGAAAGAGCACCTTAAGGGGCATGAGTTGCTTTCTGACGACAACAACCCCGAAATTCCCCTTCGACGGGTTCACCCGACTACTCACGCGTTGGTACAATGCGTGGAAAGGGATGGGAACTATGTCGAAAAGTGTATAGTGCATTACATAGAGGAGAAATGGGAGTATCAGATACAAAAAGAATTTTGAAAATCAGTTAAAAAATAGTTACAGCCATGGAGGCATTACTTTTCAGCCCACCCTCGTACATATAAGTTTTGTTTTTATTACAAAACGGATCTTACTTTACGAATAGCCCTCGTACAAAAGATAATGGAATTGCTGATTTCATGGCCCGAGAGGGACAGAACTTGCAACCACAAACAAGATCTTCCTTAAACAATAGAGAACTTGGTCATCGAAACAACTGCTGAGGATTTTAAAACCCAAATCCTTCGCTTCCAATCAATACCTTCCCTCCCAAAAATATTATCAAAGTATGATTTCAATCTTCTTTTTTAGAATCAGAACTGATCATTGGCCATCAAAGAGTTATCTTTATAAAATTGGCTTCAAACATTTCCCCTCTATGCAACTGCAATGAAATTGAAAACATGGAATATGAATTAAGAAACCTAATAGTAGATACTCGCATGAAAAGAGGAAACAAAAATCCAGATAACCACTTGTCTATAATAAGTTTTAATGGTCATATATGTATATTTCAGCTGTCAAGCAGCCTTCATTGAGCATAAATCGGCATACAGCAAAATTGTTATTTATAAACGTCAATTTATTTAAATCAACATGAAAATTTGAAATAATTTTAATAATAAAAAGTTGTGTGGTAAATTTTATTGGTGACATCTGCCATGAAATCATCGTGTTTTATCTCTAATTAGAAGATCAACTCATCTGTTGGACTGTGCAATCATGAACACTTGTTTTATCATTTTATGATGAACATAATTTTATGTGTAGGTGAAATTTAAGTTTCATGTTGAGGTAAATAAATTAATATTGTTTTTATGGGGAAGGCCATGGCCTGGTGGGCTTTTACTGAAACATAACTTCAGTGAATTAAGCAATATCAGGCACGGCTAGTCACTGGATGGGTGACTCATCAGTGACTCGTGATCTTCACCCCCGCCCCCCGGCTCCCGTGACCATCATACAGCAGTCGTTAATCCAGGTCCATCCAGAGACCCAACTCGTCGGCCTCAGGGCATACAGGCTCTGGATGGACGTATTGGATTACAATGCTGAGGCATATGAGGTGCACCTTGGAGCAGAGAATACTGACGATGGTATCACTGAAGTAGAAGTCAGATGGGCAATTAAGTCCCTGAAGACTGGCAAAGCTGCAGGTGATGATGAAATCTGATCCGAGATGTTAACGGTCGTAAATCAGGATGGTATCCTGTGGCTGACCCGAGTGTGTCAGGTTGCTTGGATATCTGGACAGGCCCGTAAGCAATGGCAGACAGGAATTGTGATCTCTATCTTCAAAAAGGGATATCAGAGAGATTGCAATAACTATCGAGGCATCTCTTTGCTCAGCATTCCTGGGAAAGTGTACTGCGCTAAGTGTCTGAAAAAGAAGTTGGGAAATAGTCGACTCCAAACTGTCGGGGGAGCAGTGTGGTTTCCGACCTGGCCGAAGCACGACGGATCACATCTTTGCTTTAAGGCAACTCTTTGAGAAATCCTGGGAGTATGCAAAAGAGGTGTACGCTTGCTTTGTGGACCTCGAAAAAGCATATGACAGAGTTCCTCGGGAGAAGCTCTGGCAAGAATATGAAGTGGATGGGCAATTAGTGGTTGCTATCGTGTGTCTGTACGAAAGCTCGGATACGTGTGTCCGGATAAATGGCATTAAGTCAAGACCGTTCACCGCGGGTATTGAACTCCGCCAAGGGTGCGTACTGTCGCCCCTCTTGTTCATTATCTTTATGGACTTGATAGACAGGGGCAGCCGAGGCGATGAGCGTATTTGTGTGGGCGACTGCCTGGTGGAGAGGTTGCTCTTTGCTGACGACCTTGTCCTCCTTGGGTCTTCGCGCACGAACCTTCAGCATGGACTAGACCAGCTTGCAGCCAAATGTGAAGAAGCTGGGATGAAGATCAGTGTGGCTAAAACCGAGGTTCTGGTCCTTTCAAGACAGCCTGCTCAGTGCGCTCTCCATGTTAGGGGAGCCTCATTGAGACAGGTGGAGAAATACAAGTATCTCGGGATTGCATTCACGAGTGATGGACGGCAGGAGAAAGAATTGGATGCTCGGATCGGTACAGCAAGCTGTGTCAGACGTGAACTGTGGCGATCCGTGGTAACGAAACGCGAACTGGGTAACAAAGCCAAGCTCTCAGTCTTCAAATCTGTCTTTCTCCCCATTTTTTATTACCTAAACATATTCTCCAGTTAATTTCCAATACATTTTTTGTTTATTAATATTTTTCTACTTAGAAACTTTTATTTGAAAACAAATATTTGGAGCGAAACGCAAATTATAATGCAAGTATACTAATGAGATTTTCTGATTTTTCAAGAGCAGTAAACTCTTCTATAAATATAATTTCATATATATTTGACCCCCGTTTATACAAGTTTTGAATAAAATAATTTTGAATATCGAGAAAAATTATTTTATAGTTTTTTTTATAATAAAAATTAGGCATTTTTATCCTCTGAGAAATGATTGCTATTATTCATTTTTATAATGGTCTTCTTTTATGTAAGATAGTATACATGTATGAAAAGTAAAAATAATGCAAAGTATCAATTTTCAACTATTTTATTTTTATAAATGCCTTTCCTGAAATATTCATGTCTAATTTTGACGGGAAAAGAAGGGTTTTTAAATTTCTTTCTAATAGTTGCGTTTTTTAGATAATAGTGAAAAGTTTTTTGAGGTGTTCTATTAATAATGAGGTAAATTAAGTGATAGATAAAAAATATTCTTGAATTTCATTTTTGAACATTAAAAATAAATTGTTTCAAAATGCGGTCTGATAGACCGCGCGCCACCACCCGTGTTACAAACACCCGCGCCACCTGTGGAGTGTTAAAAAAAAAAAAACAAAAAAAAACGCCAGAACTTATGGGCCAACCTCACGGCCTACGAGATACATCAAGCATGTCATATTTCAAATAGAAAAGGTGATCTGTTGTGAACATCAAATATACGAGGGTGGGCTGAAAAGTAATGCCTCCATGGCTGTAACTTTTTTATTTTTAAATCGATTTTCAAAATTCTGTTTGTATCTGATACTCCCATTTCTCGTCTATGTAATGCACTATTCACTTTTCGACATAGTCCCCATCCCTTTCCACGCATTGTACCAACGCGTGACTAGTCGGGTGAACCCGTCGGAGGGGAATTCCGGGGTTGTTGTCGACACCAAGACCGAAGGGCAGGTTTCACCTCGTCGTCAGAACGCAACTCATGCCCCTTAAGGTGCTCTTTCCTCTTTGGGAAGTGGTGAAAGTCGCAAGGTGCAAAGTCTTTCATTTTTGAACTGCAGTTTTTCATCTTTGAACTGTAGGCGCTGCAACCCCCTCTGACGTGTGGCGTTATCGTGCTGCAGAAGAGGATCCAAAGCTGCCATTCGATCCTCGTGTCGACGACAACCCCGGAATTCCTCTCCGACGGGTTCACCCGACTAGTCACGCGTTGGTACAATGCGTGGAAAGGGATGGGGACTATGTCGAAAAGTGAATAGTGCATTACAGTGAATAGGAGAAATGTGAGTATCAGATACAAAAAGAATTTTGAAAATCGGTTAAAAAATAAAAAAGTTACAGCCATGGAGGCATTACTTTTCAGCCCACCCTCGTACAATTGAACTTGTAAAAATATGCTGTACATCAAACTGTTTGAGTCCATACACAGAACTGTCACAAATAGAAACAGGAGGAGGAGAAAACAAAACTTCTCTTATTTTTTTAAAGAAACAAATAGGGGAAAATATCTTCGCATTGAATGATGGATACAGCTGCCATTTTTTGAGGGCAAGAGGAAGGCAATCCTATACTGCTACTCATCGAAGTGCGCCGTTTTTGCCCGACTTGTTATTGCATAACGGTGGTAACGAGTTGTTGCGTGTTTGGATGTATTGTATAACAATGGGATAAGTTCAGAGCCATTGGTAGCCATGGGTCTCGATGCCCTCAAAAGGTGGCGGATATTCAATGTTTATGTTTTGATATTTCTCCCTATACAAATTTATATTAACCCATTTTAAAATAAGGTTTTAAAATGTAACGGAGTCCCGACGCTCCGTTTTATCTGATACGGTACTGCAAGAACATATAAAATTTTTGAGGATCGCAAAAATATTCCAAGTGCCACATTGCATGAATTGTCTCCTTAATTAATTAAATTAGGTTGAAATATTTTATCTGAAACTTTTTACGTATTAAGCAAAATTATGAAAGACTAGTTAATCGATGCATTAATAATCGCCCATCCAGTCTGAGTCGGGATGCCTTCTGGTACTAAATCACAATGTTCTGAAACAGTTGCTCACTGCAGTGCTCGCAGTTCGTTGGATCAACTTTGCCAAATTTTACCTCATCCATGGCATTGCCTCTCTTATTGTTATAAGCTATTTTCGTGGTTGTCCGTGGTTCTTACTTTTTGTGTCCCCCCCCCCCCATTTCTGCGGATTCAAGATACCTTGTCCTGGGCAAAATCACTTTTACTCCCTGGCCATTTCATTTTAGCCACTATACCCTGGGTCCAATGTCTTTTATAGACCTTGCCTACGGAGTCCGCATATGTAAATTTATGCAAAATTACTACCATTTACATATGCGGAGGTACGCCTGGGCTTTCCGTTACTGAATGCTCTCTGGCGGCTTCCTCCGTGAACTCAACCACTGCCTACCAGCATGGATGAAGAAATACTAGATACCATTAACGACGACTTCAGGAAAATATGGGGGGGGGGGG
>JAHWFO010087771.1:0-22349 GCA_023313115.1 Rhysida immarginata | reverse complement strand
GGGGGGGGGGGGGGCAGAAAGTGTCATGCCCGCCAAATTCGGCGCCTATGCTAGATAGTGTACTAAAGTTCGACAGTAGACAGTGACTCAACTAAAGTTCGACGCACGGCGGAAATATATCTCTACCGTGGTTCGACCCCAAGTTTTATAAAATAAGTTTTTTGGCGCTTAAATAGAAATATTTTTTAAATAGCCCAAACTTCCAGTTAGTGACCTCAGTCTTCTTCTATAAAAGTAGCCCAAAAAGTCGCAAATCACAAAAACTTGTCCCTGTCACAAACTTCAAAATTTAGTAGCGCCGGGCTTTCAAAAGTAGCCCAGTCTGGACTTAAAGTAATATCGAAGAATAATGTACATGTATTTAACATTGAAAATGACTCCTTCTCGTGGTATCCGGTAAGAATGGCACAGGTAAAAATGGCACCGGGAAAAATGTCACAAGTACTAAAATAGGAAAAAATGGCACAGCTGAAATAAAAAAGTTATTATTCACTCATGATAACAATTTCAACTATTCAGAGTATATTATATCTGAATCAATCTATCAAATAACGATTACAGTTTAATTTGAACACAATTAATTTAAACACTAGCAATTATGATTTTTCAATTGAAAAATGGAAGGAAAAATTCTGCGACCCGGATTCGAACCAGGAACCTCGACTATCATGGCCGATGCCTCTACCAATTGGGCTATCGCAGACACCACAGACAACGGATCTGCGGGTCAGGTTCCCGTCTCTCATTGGGCTTTCAACCGTGACAACTTGGTTGTCTTTAAGACACCTTGAGACAGCTTGTTTGCCTGGGGTTACTTGCCTTTGGCTCTGATGAGTCCCTGGGGTTACTTGCTTCAGCTGGTACCTGGCTTATGGATGGTAACTATGCAATGGCTCCACCAGGATTTTCACAGCTCTACATAATACGAGTCCCGATTGGCAATACTGCAATTACTGCTGCGAGCAGTTTTGTATCGCTGCCAACAGACTGAACTTTACCCAGATCCAACAACAATAATTGGTCGCATGATCAGTCACCGCGCATAGTGAAGATTAACCAAAAATCTTTATAGAATTTCAACGCTTTTTTGTGTGATCTTTTATCCAATTGACTTGGTGCAGTAATAAAGGAATTTTGAGATTTCAAAACAATGAGGGATTTTAATATAAAAATCATATTAAAGTCCCTCATTTCTTTTAAGACTAATTTTGACTTTTTTTATGATTTTAGCCATTTTATTTTTTAATTACTAAAACCACATTGGTCCAGAAATACCGGGTTTTGCAAAAGTTCTGTTACCCATGTGAGGACCCTTGCAAAAATGACATAACTATAGTGCCCGGCACGAAAGAAAAAGGAAACTGGTGCTTGCATAATTGAAAAAGAACTCGTTCAACCACTCAAAAAGGGAAAGGAGACGGGGCATTACTTATTGCTGATGTCAGGGATAAGTACTACCCCGTTTCTTGTTCGTTTCTGATTGGTTGAACGAGGTTTTTCCATTTACGCATGCGCCAGTTTCCTTTTTCTTTCGTGCATGCCGGGCACTATAAGTGTTTGATGCAGTTAGACACCATTTTTATTGTCAGAATTGATATTGGTGTGTACACAATGCATATTAATCGTTGTAACCACCATCGGCGGAAAGCACATGCTCTAGGCGAGGTCTAAAGGCCCAACAAACGTTACGGATGTACTCTTTCTTCATGGTGGTCCACACGCAGTTCACAGATGCCTTCAGCTGGTCGAGTCGCTGTGACGGATCTTGCAGGCCTTGCTCTCGATATGTAGTCAAGAGGGTTGAGGTCGGGCGACTGAGGAGGCCAAAAGTCCTTCGACCAGAAGTTCATGTTTGACCCCAACCACTCTTGTCTCTTGAACGGTCTTGGCTTGGCACTGTGGGCCTGTTGAAAGACGTAGTCCGCATACCTCCTTATCTTTTTCACTCTGGGCAGAACGTTCTTGGTCAAAATGTCCTTGTAGTCGACCGCGGTAAACCTGTAACCAATCGGGAACCAGATTGACGGCATTTTCATGCCATTCGACGCCACGACGCCGAGCATCATCACTGAGACCGGGTGCTTGGTTGTAGTCACGTAGTGGCCCTCAGAGATGTCCTGGCCGAAGTTGACCACGCGGTCGTTCTGCTTGTTGACGACCGTGTCGACTGAGAAGGGGTTTTCATCAGAAAAGATGACGATGCGATTCCCATAACTCTTCAAGTCTTTGAGAAGGCGACGACAGCACTCCCGACGTTTTTCTCGCATGCCATCCGTCAGCCAAGGTCTTGCCACGCGCCTCAAACTCTTTCCACCCTCTTCCTTGATGGCTCTGGACACCGTGGCCACAGAAATCTTCTTTTTCTTTGCGAACTGTGTCATTTTGAGAGTCGGATCAACCTTCGAAGGCTTTACTGAGATCCACACGATTGATAACGCGAGGTCTGCCTGCGCGTGGGCGAACTTTGAGGCCTTCCCCTTTCTTCAGCCTCTCTGCGACTCTGTGGACAGTCATCCGCTGACGTTGAGCTGCTTAGCGATGTCAGACTTGTGGCCCGCGCGAAGGAGCACAGAGATCTCGATTCTGTTACGTTCCATCGCAATAGCCTTGCATCCGAATCGCATTCATTCCACCTATATATGTTTACATTATGTTATCGTCCACGTCTTCAACAGGTGGATGCTTTCACCCCCCGATAAAGACGCATTCGCAGGTGTAACAGAACTTTTGCAAAATCCGGTACCAATTTATTTTGGACCCTACAGGAAAGGTCGGTATTGTTTTTTCTTATTTTTTAGCGGTGTAGGGCATTTGCCCCAAACTGAATCAATTCCACCCTTGTTTCCGCCAGAGCTATGAAATGTCCACCAAGCCACTCTCGATTTTTTGCGAAAGCTGGAATTTTTCTTTTAACAAGTTGGTGGAAAGACTTAAAGTAAGTCAAGGCCTGGGAGAAGTTTGGGGAGAAAGTGGAGGCAGACTATGGTTTGGCAAACAAGGTATTCTGGCAGACCATGCGCCACCTCCGTGGAAAGAAGTCTCTTTCAAGCAAACTATTAAGAGTTCAGATGGGAGGCTTCTGAAAACGGAGGAGAGCATATTGCATAGGTGGAAGGAATACTTTGCCATGGCCGTACCCAAGGAGGGGGGGGTGCACCCCTCCGAAATTTTCCACTTTGTCAGCTAATTCTGTGCTTGGGGGACCCTCCCCCGCTAGAAGAATAGGGCCAGCCTGGTCAGCCCCCCCCCCCTCCCGAAATAAAATTCTGGGTACGGCCCTGCACCTTGGAGCAGAGAATAGTCACAGTAGTATCACGGAAGCAGAAGTCAGATGGGCAATTAAGTCTTTGAAGACAGGCAAAGGGCAGGTGATGATGAAATCCGGTCTGAGAAGTTAAAGCCCTTAAATCAGGATGTATCCTGTGGCTGACTCGGGTGTGTCAGGTTATTGGATATCTGGCTAGGCCCCTAAGCAATGACAGACATCTTCAAAAAGGGAGATTGCAACAACTATCGAGGCATCTCTTTGCTCAGCATTCCTGGGAAAGTGTACGCTAAGTGTCTGGAGAAGAGAAGTCGGGAAATAGTCGACTCCAAACTGTCGGGGGAGCAGTGTGGTTTTCGACCTGGCTGAAGCACGAGTTGAGAAATCCTGGGAGTATGCAAAAGATGTTTACGCTTGCTTTGTGAACATCGAAAAAGCATAGGACAGAGTTCCTCGGGAGAAGCTCTGGCAAATGTTGCAGGACTATGGAGTGGATAGGCAATTACTGGTTGCTATCATGTCTCTGTACGAAAGCGCTGAGATGTGTGTCCGCATAAATGACATTACGTCAACACCGTTCACTGTGGGTGTTGTACTCCGCCAAGGGTGCGTACTGTCGCCCCTCTTGTTCATTATCTTTATGGACTGGATAGACAGGGGCAGCCGAGGCGATGAGCATATTTGTGTGAGCGACTGCTTGGTGGAGAGGTTGCTCTTTGCCGACGACCTTTTCCTCCTTGGGTCTTCTCGCACTAACCTTCAACATGCGCCAGACTAGTTTGCAGCCAAATGTGAAGAAGCTGGGAGGAAGATCAGTATGGCTAAGATTGAGGTTCTGGTCCTTTCAAAACAGCCTGCTCAGTGTACTCCCAATGTTAGGGGAGCCCCATTGAGACAGATGGAGAAGTTAAAGTAGCATTCACGAGTGAAGGGCGACAGGAAAAAGAATTGGATGGTCGGATCGGTGTAGCAGGCTGTGTCAGAACTGTGGCGATCCGTGGTAACGAAACGCGATCTGGGAAACAAAGCGAAGCTCTCCGTCTTCAAATCTGTCTTTGTCCCCATTCTCACCTATGGTCATGATTCTTAATTAATGACCGAAAAAGTGCGATCGCGGGTACAAGCAGCCGAAATGAGATTTCTGAGAGGCGTGGCAGGTGTTACCCTACTAGATAGAGTGCACAGCAGCACAATAAGGGAGTCCTTAAGTGTTGAGCCGTTACTTCTCCTCATTGAGAGATCTCAGTTGCGCTGGTATGGCCACGTGATACGGATGTCGCAAACTGGTCTTCATAGCCAGTTGTTATTTTCCAAGCCGGTAGATAAGACACCAAGGGGTCGGCCTAGAACCAAGGTGGCTAGAAACATGGAGAATCTGGGTTCGAGTCGCTTGGGTAATTACCATAGAGCACAAGCGCCTGATGGCAGAAGATCACGGTCGCTGGAGATCCTCCATAGGGCTGCTGCCCCCGCGACCCTAACAGATAAGCGATTTGAAAAGTAAGTAAGTACAATTTGGTGGGGCATGCACATCCAACTATTTGGAAGACCATTGAAAATATACGCAAAGATCAGAGTTAGGTCGAAACTTCTTCTCTGAATGCATCTCGCAGACAACCTCCACAGAAAGGAATTAAACATGCCACGAAGGAGCATCAACAGCAGCTTAAGACCTTGTGCTTAGACTACGTGCACAAGAGGAAGACATTGCCAGAATGTTTAAATGGTATAGGAGACATGCAATCAGACTGAATTGAAATCATTGTCCTACACTCTAATGTATGTTATTATTTAGTTTTAACTTAATAAAAATTCAATTTCCTGTATACGATCAATTTGTGTAATACTTTGATACAGTTATCAATTTCATTCTGAAAATGAAGGACACTAAAGTTACAGTATGTGCGGTTTGGGGCAAACAGCCAGACCCATTTTTTAGCATGTGCCAATTGGCCTGATCCAGAAATGAAAAGCTATTTTGGGACGTCTAAACTCAAGGGATTTTATAAGGTTTTTTTAGCATGTAAGGGATTTCAGCTCTTTTTCGGTTGTTTCATATCTTTTTTTGGTCGTTTTTCAATGATTTTTAATCGGCCTCAGTGGCTCAGCGGTTGCGTGATCGCCTCTGATGCCCGAGTACGCGAGTTCGATCCCGGCCGAGGATGACGAGTATTTTTCAGGGGGAAATCCTGGGATCACGCACTTCCTTCGGAAGGGAAGTAAAGCCGTTGGTCCCGTGTAATCATTTGCCGGCTGCACGTTAAAGAACCCTTGCGAGGCAAAATTTGCGGCTCCTATAACGCAGTCCTGAAATGACCATAGCAGTTGAAAAGGACGTTAATACCGAAACCAAACCAACCAATGATTTTTGCATGCGCCAATTGGTCTGGTCCAAAAGTAAAAATTCATTTTTGGGTGTCTAAAAACAAGGGATTTCGTAAGGGTATTTTTGGGTGCTTTTAAGGTAATTATGCTTGATTTTGGGTGATTTTCAACCATTTTTCGTGAGCTATAGATACTTGAGTACTTTTGTGGTGCATAAAAATTAGTGATTTTTGAAGGCTTTTAGGTCCTTTTCGGTTGTTTCATATCCTTTTTTTGGTCGTTTTTCAAAAGTTTTGCATATGTCAAACACGCTGGTCCAGAAGTAACATTTTGTTATCTACTGTAATAATGAATTTTTGTTCTACATTATAATACCAGGACTTTATGTACCCCTCCTCACATCATCTTTAATGGGTGCTACAGACTTAGGTAGCCCTTGTCCTGAACCAGAGTTAAGATTTCAGCCTAGCAGGGAACTGGCCTACGAGATAACAAGGCCTGGAAGTGAAAAGTCACCTGACCAACTGGGTGCTAGCAACAATCCAACTTTCATTGTCTCCATCTTGGATGTTAACAATAGGTATTTTCCCTTTTGTTGGAAACAATGAAGGTTAGATAAGATTATCACGCACGCCTCGATTATCGACATACAACATAACTGTGCTCAGGTGACGTGTAAGGACAACGTCGCACGTTGTATCTCCAGAAGGATGCGTTTGTGACCCTATGTTCATGGGACATATATTGCTTCTCTGGCTACAAGAAACTCTTGCTGTTAGTTTGTACAGGCCGTTCAGATACATCCTGTATACACTCGCTCACCAAAAGTCATGGCATACCTGTATAATAATGTGTTAGGCGCCCTCTGGCCCGGATATCAGTGGTGACCCGTCGTGGAAGAGAGTCTACGAGTCCCCAGAACACATCCACAGGCACTGCAAGCCATGATGCTGTATTTACCAGTTGTGTTGGTGATGACCTGACAGATCGTTCGATGACATCCCACAAATGTTCAATGGGATTGAAATCTGGGGAACGTGGAGGTCAAATGATTGTCGTGAAGTCGGTAGTATGTTCCACTACCGTGTCACAAGTGGAGGCGCATTATCTTGCTGGAAGATGCCATCGCCAGCAGGGAAAAACAGTTCGAGAAGGGGTGCAGGTGGTCCCCAAGCAGATCGACGTAGGAAGTTGCACGTAGAGTGGATGTCAGAACACCAATGGACCTATTGAATGCTACGAGAAAACACCCCAACGGACCAATATGGAGCCTGTACCTGCCTGAGTGATCCCCACCTGACGAGCAGGGTCTATGACTTCGTGTGGGCTGTGCCAGACGGACACGACCATAGGCCCGATACAGCTGAAACCGTGACTCATCAGACCTGGCAACCCTTCGCCAGTCCTCAGTGGTCCATGTCGATGTTGGTTGGCCAGGCTAGGCGTTGCCGACAATGTGTTGCTGTCAAGACCTACTCCCATAGCCTGCAGCTGCCAAGGTTTGCCAAATTGTCGCCACAGACACAGTTGTGGTACGTCCCTGGTTGTATCGCATGGTGATTCGGCCCGATGTTGCAAGCCGGATGACTCGGCAAACACCTCTAGCATCGATGACATAATTGTAACCTCTTGTTAGGTGAATTCTCTATAGACCCTTGCAAGGGTTGTGCAAGAAAATTGCAGGGCGTTGGCTACATCTGCTACTGAGGCACCCATCCGTCTGGCACCGACAATCATCCCTCGTTCAAATGGCGTGCTGTCAATTCTGCAGCTACTTTTGTTTACAATGATTATGCGATATCAAGGAGTCCTGTGCACCTGCATTCCGAGAATGGAAGCATCGGGATCTGTCTCATTACGGACAGGGAACCTGATTGGAGGGGTGTGGCATGGCTTTTGGTGAGTGAGTGTATATTATAATTACATTACCCCCCCCCCCCCAGCATCCCGTGCCAATTTTTGAAATGAAAATTCTGTTCACCTTAATTCAACTCATGTTGAGAACTTCACACTTTTTTATAGATATATCTGTGGATCCACAAGTGAACAATTTTTATTTCACTACCAAAGAATATGACACACTCAAGCATAAAGGAGAGAATGACATTTCACAAATTTGTTATTCTGAATCACAGAAGTATTTATTATATGAAAATCAAGCATGTCATATTTCAAATAGAAAAGGTGATCTGTTGTGAACATCAAATATATTATACAATTGAACTTGTAAAAATATGCTGTACATCAAGCTGTTTGAGTCCATACACAGAACTGTCACCCCCTCCCCCCAAATAGAAACAGAACCTGGCATCCTGCTCGTTGGTCATGAAATCCTATCATTTATTATGTAAAGGAGGAGAAAACAAAACTTCTCTTTTATTTTTTTAAAGAAACAAATACAAATTTACATTAACCCATTTTAAGATAACGTTTTAAAATGCAACAAAGTCCCAATTATCCAATATTCACTTAAACGATGCTCCGTTTTAGCCGATACGGTACACCAAGAACATTTAAAATTTTTGAGGATTGCAAAAATATTCCAAATGCCACAGTGCACTGTCCAATTAAGAAATTATTCAAATAATATATCGTGAAAGAAATAAATAAAGATACATACACACACAAAAGACTGTTTTACAAAACTACTGTATTTTTGCGAATATATCCTTCATCCAGAAAGTTCCAATTTCATGTAAAGAAAAAATTGGAAACCCACACCCTTGTATACCCCACAGGTATCTAATATATAAGAGTCAAAAAGTTTGAAACAAATATTTAAATCAGATGATTAATATGTTTTTGGTATGTTTCAAAAGCAAAAAATTTGGGAATGCATATTTGGGCACGTCATTCATGTAAAAAATCGTAAAACCAGAACCCTGGTATTCCCTGTACCTCCAATATTCAAATGTAAAAATGTGTATAATCAGCTGGGTATATTGGTGAAAATACAATAAATTCAAAATACAGTGAGCGGAGCTTATGTAATCACTTTGGGATCAAGCAATGTTGATAATAATAATAATCGAAGTTGAAATAAAGAAATAAAGAGGTGTTGTTGGATCTTTAGTCATACAAATGCGCCTGTTCAGTAATAATCAAGATTAATACAGCATTAAACAAGAATTAATGAAGAGTTAAACTAAAAAGATTGTGTATTGTTGATTGCCCTTAGTAGATGATCAATTTTCTTTTGATTGATTCCATGGATGCGAGTCTTTGCACTTGGAATTTCTACGTACAAGCTTAACTTTGGGTAATTTTTACAGGGTTCACTCTAGACTTTAAAAAGAGCAGGGTGCTAAGGGCTAAAAAGGGCATTATGTTTTTGAAAAAAAAAAATTCTATTAAAAATGAATAGTTTTTTGAAGTTCCTTAACCCTTTACAAGATTTTAAAAATTTTCTTTGCACGCGATCAGGATCAAAGGGCAGCGGGGTGGAAAATTTTTCACCAAAAGGGCAAAAGGGGCAGCATGCCCTGTAAAGCCGGCCTAAAATGAACCCAGTTTTTGATATCAATATCCGAAATTTTCATTACATTAAACGATGGATTTTCAACGTACAGTAGAGCATCGATTATCCAAACCAATTAAAGGGAAAACTTTTTAATCACAAATTAAAAATTGATTTAGAAAATCAATTTGTTCAGATAATCAAACATGTATGTATACATCCGTACTGTAAAACCAAAGAAAAAAGCAGAGATATACTGTAACCTAAATATTTTCAAAAGCAGTTACAGTCCGTCTATTATATCTTGGCGCCCGACTCCTGGTAAATCTTAATTATTTAGGCTTGGATTCCTGCTTTGACCTAATTAACCACTTGTGATCAATGCAGGAATTTTATTTTGGCAGTTGAGGGCTAAGGACTAATGTGATTGCCTGAATTTTAACTATGAGATTAATTTGTTTGTTTTGGGTGCGGACTCGTGTCCACATTTTGTTCCCCCGTTGGACCAACTTGCTGGCTTTTAACGTGCATTGGCAATTTTGGTTTAGCAATCTTAAGTTTGTATTATTATTGTATTATCCGAATTTTATGTTATATCACTGTTCCATTTTGAATAATTTTAATCACTGTAACAACAACTAACTAATTTACTGCAATTTTATTGATTTAATGTGTTGTGCCTGCGGGGACCTAACTAGTCGGTCTTTGATCATATAGGTCCCCGCAGGCATCGATGTAATATAACCTAACCTAATCCAAATAAATAAATAAATAAATTGCTCAGTCAAAGTCATCTGCCAAGTTTTAATAGATGGACTATAGTATGTAACAGGAACAGAAAATAAAAAAGGAAAATAAACGTACAGACGTACAAACAATATCATTTTACATACATAAGATAATAGGCTGAAGGAAAAATTTGGGTTTTTGACGGGTTTAGATAATTGACGCTCGGATAATAGAGGCTCCTCTGTATTTGTAAATAACCGTTCCGTTCTGCACAAAAATGATAATAGATTGATTACATTAACCTCGATCCCATTAAATGGTACTCGCTGTACTTTAAAACAAATATGCAGTTTATGTTTAAAATAATACTAATGTATTCTCACAAATAAAATATAGTTCAAAAACTTAAAAAATTGGATTTGTTCAATCCCCCCCCCCCCCCACCCGACTTTCGGTTATCCACGCCTGTTTCTGCTGGATAACTGGGACTCTACTGTATCTTAAGCTTTTAATTAAAATAAAATCACCACAGGTAGAATAAAAGTTTACTATTTTGTTTAAGTTCTCCTCCTTTCCAAATTTACCATATCACGAGGGACAAAACAAAATCTGTATTAAAAATAACGATGATCATCATAAAGTTTGATTTAAGATATACTCATTTTTCTTATCCTCTTTTCAGGCCACTTAGATTAAAATACAATTCCTAAAAGTCGATAGATATATCTTTTAAACTTGAAGATGAAAAAACAGTCACTTTCATTCCAGAGCAAAATGATAGGATATCATCATTATTAGTAATTTACATTTAAAAATAAATAAAATATCTTCCAAAAAATGAAATAGGGGAAGGGAAAACAGGGAGAAAAAAGAAGCCTATATAACTACTCAAGATAGGTAACAAGATATCATTAAACTATGTCACATTCAATCATGTAAAATGTATAAAATTAATGGACAAACGATTGGACAATGAAAATACAACTTTTTCTCCTTTTACAGGTTTTCTTGATTAATAAAAATGCACACACATCCATATTGTGACCTGCACCCATTGAAATAATCTTGGAAGGACTGAATGAAAACAAAAGGAGGTCATTTCAGGAAGTAATGGAAAAAAACAAATAAATATGAGTTTAAAAAAATAAATAAATAAATAAATAAAAAAATAAAAACCAATCCTGCCACTGAATTTCATTTCCCTGATCCATTTTAATATAAAAATGAATTTTTGCTTTAAGGCATGTGGATTTTGTTCGCTGGTGCTTGATTAAGACCACCAATTAAAAAAAAATAAATAAATAACAAAAATAAAATGGATTAATAAATATAAAAGCTGATATCAAAATGTTACTTCTGGACCAGGATGTTTGGCATATGCAAAAATACTTACGGGATTTTGTAAAGTTTTTTGGGTGCTTTTAAGGTATTTATGCTTGACTTTTCGTGTGCCCAATTTTTATTGGTCTATAGATATTTGGGTTCTTTTGGGGTGCATAAATATTAGTGATTTTTGAAAGATTTTAGGTCCTTTTCGGTTGTTTCGTAGCCTGTTTTTGGTCGTTTTTCAATGATTTTTGCATATGCCACCCTAGTCCAGAAATAACATTTTGATATCTACTTATAAATGCATCCTTTCCAAATCAACATTTGAATTATTATTATTCTAGGTAAGTGAGTGATATGCAAATTTAAGTGAAATACAAATGCATGATTATATTTAGCTTTTTCTTTTTTTTTTTTTTAAAAAATAAAATCAAAGAGCATACATCAGAAAAGAAATCTTAAGGCAAAACTTAATAATAACAACATGTAATGGTAATCACCTACAAAAATCCAACAGAAGACAAGGGTATAAATAGGATATGGATGGGGAAAGCCAACAGGAAAGAGTCACTAGGAAACAGACAAGGATGAGAAAAGGAACAGAAGGAATATGTGTTTTCTCCATTTCAGAGGTTTTTCACCATAATTAACATTACTGGTGATCAAGGAGTAATTAATCTGTTGGCTTCTACTTGATTCCTAAAAGCCGTTTTCCATTTTGCGACTTTCAGGCATTTAGCAATGTGCGGCGACTTTGGGTCTCTTGCAATCGTCACCTGCGAGCAAGGTCGACTTCCATTTAGCGACTTTCAGGCATTATCCAGACTATGGCCTGATCCGATTGGTCGAGTCACTGCAAGCAATTGTCGCTCTCTCAAGCAGAGTGGTGGTGAACATTCACACTTTGAATTGATTGCTGTATCATTTCACCAAATTTTAAAACCAGTTTATTAATAAATTCACGAGAACTCGTGTCGGCAGACACCAGCTACAGCAGTAATGATTCTGTATCTGAGGCATGTAGCAGGGAGATTCGGGCACTTCCTTTGCCCGTGCCCAGAACAATGTTAAAGAACCATGTTTTTCCCATTTGTTGCTTATCATCCGGGTGATGAGCCAACATCCAGACGGGCAAACACCTGAGGCCATATGAAAGAGAAGTAAAGGACCCATGCCATAGCGGGATTTAAAACTGCAACTTGATCTCGAGATCCATTGAAACCTGCATCCCACCACTCTTAACCACCGAGCTAGCAGAATGACCAGAAATCGGGTCATGCTACATGTACAAGGTGCCTGAAAAGTTTCGCATCTATAGTCCCAAAATTCTAATATTTCTATGTTGTTTTTGTCTGGTTGCAGATAATGATGCTGTTACAGGAAGAACATATGGAAATCATCCAGTTGTGTAGTCGTGAAGGTTTCCACGTGACATTGTATGGACTTTTCATTCTGAGGATATCTGAAGTCACGGGTATATAGTGTGAAGATTCACAATGTGGCCCACCTATGCACCAGAACTGAGGACGATCCAATGCTATAGACAATCATTATGGCCCCATGGGTTAAACAACTTGATATTCTACCTAGAGACCTGGCTAGAATTCAATGGAGGACATCGTATTAAACAAATACTCTGATTTTGCCTATGGTGTAGGATTTTTCAGAGTATGACTCCTTCCTGATTGCTCCCTCCCCCGTTTTCTATATCCTACTTATACAATTGTCATCTTACTAACCTCTGTAGATGACTACCTGGCGAAATATGTTAATCGTTGTTATTATATCAGATATTACTTTATTAGGATTTCGCTTCAGATTATGATTATTGCATTATTCAGCAATATAAGCCCTATTCCTGAAAAAAAGGAATATACCAGCATTCAAATATAATTATCATCTAGGCCTATTTATCTATAAAGTGTTCAGAAACTCAAAAGTTCGATGGTGTAATAATAAGTAAGGCTGAATTTGAAATTTGAGATCAAAGTTTTAATCTTTAATTCATGAATGGTATTTCTAGAGAAAATAATAAAGAATTCCTCAGCTGCAATCAACGATCCTTTGGCTATAATGTGAACGTTAACCTAAACTATATCAAGAAAACAAAAGTTGTTAACAGTTATTCCTTAAAGGTAAACTCTACAGATAATCTCAATTCTTATTTATTTATGTATTTTGTATAATAGGACTATCTAAGGGTTGAATAACATGCATCTATCAAAAACTTAAAATTTAATGAAATTTTATTAAGAAAAATAATGTTCAGGACTAGTGAAGATTAAAGTTTCCTCCAATGCCTCAGTAATGTACATTTTCTTCGATTTAGTACCCAGATGATGTCTCCGAGCCAATAGCATTGCAAAAGCACTAGTATTTTTAAGCATTGCGGCATGTGCTTCATCGCAATTCACAATTCCTAAGCCCTTTGTACTCATTTCGGTGGTATCACTATAAAAAAAACTTTGGATCTTTGATTTTCCCAGGATTCAAGGTATTTGTTACTTATATAAATTTAGAGTTTGTTTTGGAAGTTTTATATATCAACTTCACCCTACAGAAAGAGCGAACTATTGCCCAACTGGGAACAAGTATTACCTGGGAATGAAATAAGATTCGATGAAAACCCCAAAAGTGTCATATTACATAAAATCTTTCTGCAATTTTTTTTTTTTTTCATAACTTTCCCTCCCTTGCATTTTTAGTTGGCCCTCTTTTGGGTCTGCCTCTGGGATTGGCTTCCGGACTTGATCCGAGTTTGGTTTCCCCAAATAATAATAATAATAATAATAATAATAATGTTGTGACAACAACATCAGGAAGTTCCAGTGGGATAAACCCAAAGGCCTCACCTGAAGTTGTCCCCAAACAGGCAAGCGCCCAAAGCGGAGTTAATGTAATAGAAAATAAAAATAAAAAGACAAAAAGAGAATAATCAAAACGAATTGTTAGTTAAGAAGTTTATACGGTGTCGCAATGAAAAGGTCAATTGTGTTAAAATTACAATTAAAAACATCAATTAGTTTAAATGAAGGATCGAGATTGATAATATTTATTCTCCATTTATTAATAAAAATAAGTGATGACCGATGTCATGTGCAATTTACGGCCCAAAAATCTATCACTCCGGGGTTAGAGGCACGCAGATCTTGCCATTAATTATCCTAATTAAAATATCGCATGACTAATAGAAATTTTACAGTAAACATTGCAAATAATTTAACATTCATAGAACGAATTTCTTTGGTAATTTCTGAGACAAAAAATATACGAATTAAAAGTTTGCATTTACATAGACACGGGGACAGAATCGAGGAAAAAACAGGTATAAAGCGAGAACTTGTATTAATAGGGTCAAAAGACCAGAGTTTATAAATGTAATTTCCACTTTTATGCAACAAACATTTTCCAAAGAAACTTTAAAAATAACCAGTACCTTAGCTACAAACCATGACTCAAAAAAAAATTGCATAATTCGTTGCCACCATTTCACTAAAGTTGAGTATTCCAATAACGATGTAAGTTTGTAAATCGTAGACAGCTTGTATTTAAGTTTTAACCCGTTTAATGAATTCGTAAAACTTTTCTTATTCCTTAAGAAACTTGAATTTTTAATAATAATATAATCATATATGCCTCATAATGCATCTTTCATCTTAAATAAAGATCTACGTGGACCATAGAGTTTACCTTTAAGAATTAATGTCAACCACTCACCAGAAAATACTACGGCAAGAAATTCAGACGAATCTACTGCAAATCAAGAAACTCTTATTTGAAAAAAAATGCATATTTATAGGAATTTGTTAAGGTTACATTTTCGTTAAAGTTTATTTAAAAAAAACAAACAAACTATGATATTTGATTGATTTAAATAACATTTAAAAACTTCCCATGGATTCTATTGAAACTTTTTAAACAGTCCACATCATATTTGATCTCTTGAAAGCATTTATTTCAAATCTTAGACCATTTTTGGAATGAATTTCTGAACACAATAGAAAATTAAATTATCGAGCTATGATTTCCCCCTTCCTCTAAGATTCTAAATTAATATTTGTTTGTACTATATTACAATGGAGCACCGACCTTTCCCTAATTTCAGAACTTCATAGAGTGGTAATGGGAAATGACTTAAAAATTCCTGATACTTAATATAAAACAATCATTTATGAATAAAATGTATCAACATTTGCAATCCAAATTTCATTTACAAATCTTCCAAATCATACAAAATACTAGGATTTTTGGATCTTTAGAATTTGTAACAATAAAAAAGTAATAAATTTTATGACAGCAAAAGAGTACCATGTAAAAAAAAAAAAAAAAAAAAAAAGTTTTCCCGGACTATTTAAATTTCCTCTTTAATATTTTTATATTTATATTTTTTAATTTGTCTTTAAATTTGGATAGAGCATCAAAAAGGAAGCAAAAGTCATGGTAGACACAAATGTCTTATCTATTTGGGAACATGGTATTTCAAAAAATTTTGAGTCTATGATATTATACATGTTGGTCGCATTAGCCTATTCCGGTCAATGAAATCACATTTCCAGACAATCTTGATGCAAAATCATGGCAGAAATGTCATTTAATTGACCAACATCACATCACAGACTTAAAATTTGGACCAAACATCGTTTAAGATTGTTTATTTTATTACGAGTATTTCTCCCGTGAAGAAATCCCAGGCCCAAAAGAAAACTTATTTCGATGACCCAATTAGAGCAGCACTCACTTCAAAATAGTAATGGCACGATATGCTCCCAAATTAATGCCCCGTCTCAGTGCCAAAGAAAATTCACTAATTTCCAGAGGTTACTATAGAGGAAAAATAAGATAGAGCACGCAATTTATGCCACTCTTCGCAACAACAGGTTCTCTTATAGAAAATTATATTTCTGAATATGCTAAACTACACTTTTATTGTAAACAGCACCACTTCGCTCTCATCCGCCCCAGATCGCAGTTGGCCATTTCATCTAGATTTGGCATCTGAAATCGCTCACTACGCAGGTGAATGCTTTCTCTATCTCATTTCTCCTCAACAATGGTTACGTAAGACATTCGTAATTATTATTATTATTAGGATGTAGCATTTTCATTTTATTTTAAAATTTTATTATCCAACACCCCGCCACACTTTTTTTCTTTTAAATTTTATTTTTCACTTTTAAGTAGACTTTTTGAAGTAAAAGAGCGTGAAGACTTATTTGGCTTATTATAAAAGAGTGTGCTTAAAAAGTTTGTTTTTTTTTTAATTTTTTTTAATTTTCTTCTTTATTAAGAATTCGAATTTTGAAAACACGCTTGTATTGTCATCAATTTTTCAATGAAACACGCTTGTATTAAATCTTACTGAAACTTTTAAGCTACTTTTGCTTCAACCTTTAATTAAAAACGACTTTTAGTAACAAACATTTCTAACGAAATTCACATCTATTTTTTTCATTCTTACACATTAACGATTGCTCAAATATTTGATAGTGGCCTTTAATATTTCTTTAAATTCCAAAACTATCAAATTTTGTATTGTCTGTCATCAAAACTATACCAATTTTCAAAGCCCTAGGTGTTGAAGAAATGGGGTTTGAAATCTACTTGAAAAATTTGCCCCCGACTAACAAACAAAAATGCCAAGTTGACGGGAAACGAGTTAAGAAGGAAAAAACAAGTACGACAATCAATGCTCCATTGTAATAATTTCAATTAATAAATCAAATATCAAAAGCAGCCAAATCAAAGCGATTCACGGGTTTTGCAAGCCTGAATATTTTCCTTTTTATAGCTAATGAAAAATCTCGTCCCCCCCCTTCAGAAATTATTTTTTGAGCATTCTCTTTATAAATTTCTTTTCATGATTAATTGCTATTCTCAAAAACGCAACGAATTTTGAGGCAAACGTATCTGTTAAAATTCTATCAAAATCTTTTGAGTATTGTTTACAAGTTTAAAAAAAAAAATCTTACAAATTCTCAAATAAATTATAATTCATTTGATAAAAATCTAAAATTGAGATCATTTAATTAAAAAAAATAAAATTAAAAAAAAAAGGACCTTAAAATATTTCGATTCAAAAATCACATAAAACAATCTCAACCTACATAACTCTTTTAGATATAAATAATTTAAAATTTTAAAAACGATCAACACCATTATCATGGAAATACGCAAAATAATACTGGTCTTAAATTTGCAATAATTATTATTATTATTGAAGGCACTATTGCTGGTTTGTTTTTAAGCAGATGCCGTCAATATGTTTTCGACAGGATTGGGATATTACTCTAGCTAAAAAGACTAAAAAGCTTTGCTTAAAAGATATCAAAAAATTTAAAAGCAATATAAAAAACAATTACAAAAAAAAACACAAACAAACTGATATTTCTGAGAGAGAAGAGAGAGAGAGAGGAAAAAAAAACAAACAAAAACAAAAATAAGAAACCATGAATGGAACAATGTATATTTAACAGTAGTATGTGATGAATGATACTTAAAGACATGCGCACACACACATACATACATACACGCAAACACACCACGCACGTAAGAACTTTTTTTGTTTTCCTCTTGCTATGTATCCGCTGCACTGACATGTTTTTCCCCTGCACTCGGTGCCAAAGGGAAAGAGTATGTTGTTGCTATCTATGAACTTGGGAATGAAACTGCTGGTTGATGAGCCAGAAAAAAATAAATGAAATTCCATAGGCAAAGTTGAACAATGTAGAATATTTCTTCTTATTGTAGCTCCTTTTTTCAAACGGAGTAACAATTATGGCTGCTTAGGATCCTTTCGTTTTTTTGTTTGTTTGTTGTTTTCGTTTTTTTATTTTTTCACTTTCCATAGACGTAAACTTATGTTCTATGGGAATGAAGAATTAGTTGCTCTTCATAAGATCAGAAGAAAAATTATGCAATCACCAATGTATGATTAAATCCAGTCTTCACCAATTTGCAATAAATGGGTTGATATAGTTAATGATGAGTAATGGGCAGTTTTAAAATGATTGTTTAAATTCTAGTCTCTATAGATCCCAACTTGTACGATCTTCCTAGGACGCCAGTGCTGTACTGGCAAGACGATCGTAGAAAGCTGGGCTAAACCCATCGTCAGTGCCACTTGGCTTTCTGGGCGAAAATGTCTGCTCTAAGATTCTGAGCAAAACAAATCCCAAGAATCTGAAAATAAAGTAAAGCAAGGATAATATAAATTACAAGTCATTAAAGTGAATAAATCACAATATCAAGATTGCAATCCAGTTTGAAATTCCAAATATCATAAAATATTACATCTCTAGATTCCACAATGCATAAAGTCACACAAAAATTTAGAGGTTACACTATTACTAACTTGCAAAACTGCAACACCAACAGCAACACCTGCTACTGGTACTAAATTGGCTTCTATCCACTCTTCTCCAGCTCTTAGACATCCACGTTCATAAATTACAGCAGACCTATCACCGGGCTAAAAAAATTAAAAAATAAAAATTAGTTAAATTACAGAATAGGAGATAATTTTTTTTTTACTGAAAAGTAGGCAAACAGAGTGTCCAGTGATTTCCATGAACAAAATTCCCATACATTTCCCGTATATCTCCCGTACTGTCCATAAAACTTCCCGTATATTCAAACTAAGTAAATATTGTAATATGAGTATTTGTCCCATGAAAAAATCATGATATCAAACGAAAATTTATAACGATGCATTAAATTCAAGTGGTACTCACTTCTAATGGTTATGTACATTCAAAACAGTACCATAGTGTGCTGCCAAATTAATGCTATCTCTCGGTGTTCAAAGAAAATTCACGCAACATTCTGATGGTACCATAGAGGAGGAATAAGATAGTGCGTGCAAAGCCACTCGCTATCTCCTTTGCCACTGCTCGCAAGAACAGTTCCTCTTATGGAGAATTATATTCTTGAAAATGCTAAATGACACTGTTTTAATGAATAAATTCTAAATAATTTTTTGTCGTCAAAAATTTTTTATTATTATTCGCTCTTTCATCTGTATATATGCTCGGGATCCAATTAGCTACATCGTGATATAAGCGGGGTCGCCTTATAAAATGTCTGCATTTTTTTTTAAAATTAGATTTTATTTTTTGTAATCCAATGAGTCCATCCAGGGCTAGTATGGCCTGAGGCCGACGAGTTGGGTCCCCGGATTAACGACTGCTGTATGATGTTCACAGCAGCCGGGGTGAAGATTGTGAGTCACTGAAGGTCGCCCATCCAGTGATTAGCCGTGCCTGATGTTATTTACAAAAAGCAGCCCCTATAGGCGAAATTCAAGACGGCGAACGGAGAAAGGTAACGTGTAAACCAATCGCGTTGAAGAAATCATATACGATGAAGAGAAATTGTTTTACTGAAAGGCTTTCGTCAATTTTTTTCTATGTGGTTGTTGCCAACAGATGCATAGAAGGAGAAGAAGTTCTGTAGGCCAAGCGCATAATTTGTAGTGGTTATACTTCAGAATCGGACTTGCAAATACACATCACTGCATTTTCAAATTCAGTGTGCTGAGTGATACGATGCCTCAAAAAATACGATGCAGAATAGGTAACGTTTCAAACGAGACCAATTTTGTCATTAGTTGTACATGTAAAGCTGTACTAGCGAAAAATGCAATCATTGCATAGTCAAAATGACTTTATATCAATCGCGAAGGAATCAAAATCAACAAGCATTCTCAAAATGACGGATGCATACAACCATGCTTTTGGTGACGACTTTCCCCATGTTTAGCTTCACAATTCATATTGTTTGAAGTTTACTTCCAACTTTCGGGAATTTATGGAAGCTTAGACAATGTTTATACACTGAGGGACGCAACAAAACGTGTGCGACTGCGATATGACAACCAAAATACGAAGTTCCACACTAACGCGATTCCCCATGTTGATGCCTTGATGGAGTAATTTCATTAAACGCCACTAGAGTACATGTCAATCGCTGTTTTTCGCGAATTACTGCGCATGATATTACAGTGCTACAGAATAACAAGACCACAAAATTAATGTTTTAATTGACAATAAATTACAGGGAACATTATTTGATCGATATAACCATAATTTTTTTTTTATTGCATTCATTTGTTCAACTCAAAGCCGCCATCTTGTTTAAAAAGAGTATGCATTGTTAACTGTTTATCATAACACTGCGCCATCAGTATTTCCTTTCGTTCCTGGACAATACGTTCAAAATTTTGGTTCCAACAAATTCATTTGTTTTAACATTCCTTCAAGGGTGAATGTTACTGTTAACGTCTTTAATAAAATTAAGAATTTAATTTAGTGAGAAACATGTTTGAAATCATTTGTATAAAGTGCCCTTTTTTTTTTTGCCATTAAGTTTTAAAAACAGCTGTCAAGAACATCAAATAAGAAATCTATTAGAGACGTTAAAAATTAAGAAAATGCAAAACATGTGTAATCTTCTTTACTTACATATTCTGGTTTTCTTACATCATAGCCACATTGCATGTTCTTAATTATTTCCTGCAAGCAAAATGAAATTCATTTACACTTTAAAACCTTTTTACTTTAATACTCAAATTTGTAAATAATTCTCCATTAACTGCATACATTTGCTTTAGGTTTGCAGCAAGAAAAGGGAACACCACAGGCTTCTCTGCTCCCTACGTCCACAGAAGAGCAATTGAAATATATATTTCGATCCCAGTCCTTAGGGCCTTCGATTCCACAACACTCTAACTACAGAACCAAGCAATGAAGTCCATCAATTATTATTACGCCCTAAATTTAGATACAACTTCAAAAAGAGAAAGCAGAAAAGAGTCATCCTAGGAATTAAAGGGGCAGGGTGCTAAGTCCTTAACAAGAGCACACGCATAAGTATTCTACTATAATACAATCCCACTTTCAGAGCCCAAAAACCAGTAAAAATTTTACCCTCTTGTATAATGCGATCCTCGTTTTTTGACTCGTCACTAACTTACGAGAAATAATATATGCAAAAGTATACAGAAAAATCTCTCATTTTTTACAATCTTAAAAATGCATAACCTGGGAGTCTAGGCTGAGCTCATCGACAAGCAGTCGACTGTCGACAAGTGTCGATGGACACGTGGTTAATGACGCATTTGTCGATTTGAGCTAGCATGAACACGACTTGTCTACAGAGTCTACAGTGTACAGACTCTACACCGTCAATTTTCTAATGTAGACTTTGACCATCGACAACTGCCTTATTCTTGCCTACAATTCAAGAGCAGTCGACTATGCACTTGGCGATCGTTATTTCAGAATTTAGCAACAGATTTTTTATTAAAATCTTTTTTCTTCGTTTCCGGCGTGCAGGCTAAGTACACATAGCTCAAGAATACACATTTTCTAAAAATATTAACAAAAACTTGTTTAAAAAATATTTACATACATGAAGTACTCTCTTGTGCTACGAAACTTGAACTGTGAAAATAATAATATAGTGTGTCTACATGTATGTGTTTATGTATGTTCTTATGTGTACACATGGATAAATGTGTAAAATTATGTCTAAATGTGTGTAAACTTGTGTATATCATCCAGCCATACGTGAGTAAACTTCTGTATAAATGTGTAATATGCCACCTTTCGACGTTTAGATTTTGTCGAGATCGACAGCTTGTCGATGAGTTCAGCCTAGATCCCCTGGATCTTTACAATTAAAAACCTTCAAAATCCGATTCATTATCGCCTTATTCTTCAAAAAGTTCCTTGATACTGTACAGATGGTGGGTTATTAAAAAAAATAATAAAAGGTTATTTCATTTTGAAGAAGACAAACAACAATACAGTTTACATGTACATTTATTGTATGTTCATTTTCAAAATCATTACAGCACATGTTTGGTATCAATGCATTAAGTATTGTAATAAATATTACATTTGAACTTTATAAAATGTTTTTTGACAATTTCAGGAGATAGAATTTCAAAAATTTATTTCACTTTTCATCTTTATTGTTACAAATTTATGCAACATGATGCCTACATTGCTCAATTATTATCAATAAACAGCAGCAAGAGAAATTATAATAAATGAAACGTGATCTTTTTCACAGTAATTTTTTCACGAATAGCATCACCATCTTGTTTTCGAGAATTCACTTTTGCATTAGCTTTTGGAGACTAAATATTGAGAAAAAGGGAATTAATGTACTGTAATGTACCAATATATTAAATATTATGTGCTAGTTTTGTTTGAAATTTGTTAGATCGAAGTTTGTTTCAAATCC
>JAHWFO010087770.1:0-40078 GCA_023313115.1 Rhysida immarginata | reverse complement strand
CTGGCACTGCTCTAATAGGCATGATTAGAGCAGTGCCAGCGATAGGCATGGTCCCCGGTTCGAATCCGGGTCGCGGAATTTTTCCTTCCTTTTTCAATTTGTCTATTACTTTTTTCGTCAATTGATAAATATGGTTCCGCGAATGTACTGTTATGAATATTGGCATAATGAATAAAATGGCACATGCTCTAATGGGGCACTTATGATACCCTCAAAAATTTTCAATGATAAGATATGGCATGTAATATATCAAACCACTTGGAATGACGTGTCATGAATGAGTATAACGTAAAATTAATGATAGTCGAAATTGGTACAAAAGCACCTGGTTTAGTGGAACAATTATGGTTCATTGAAACTTTCAATGCTAAGATATGGCATGTAATATATCAAACAACTTGGAATGATGTGTCATTGATGAATATAACGTAAACTTAATGATAATCTAATTGGTTCCAGATATACGTCCGAAATCTGTGGGGACGTTCCTGATTAATTGATAAATATGATTCCGCGCCTGGTTTAGTTTAGCCTTTCGGTACTTTGTTATGTCATTCTTTAATGGTTTATTTTTTATATTTCACTTTTATTTTCTATATTTTGGTTTATAAGAGTAGTTATTATACAAACATAAAGAATTGTTTCAACTAAACTTATTCCCATGATTATGGTGTTCTTGACTCGCATAAGATACGGGACCGTGTCTCCCACTATGCAAACCATCTCGCATATTCCGGACACACTTTGAAAACACAAGAAGAGGTTATGTCTGTCTTGCGCCCCAATAAACCAGAAAAAACTGCTACCCTCGATGCGATCGAAATATTCAAGGACAAAAGGTCCCCTCCCCCACTATCGGCCTCGGTGGCTCAGCGGTTGCGTGATCGCCTCTAATGCCCCAGTACGCGGGATCGATCCCGGCCGAGGACGACGAGGATTTTTCAGGGGGAAATCCTGAGATCACGCACTTCCTTCGGAAGGGAAGTAAAGCCGTTGGTCCCGTGTAGACGTTTGCCGGCTGCACGTTAAAGAATCCTTGCGAGGCAAAATTTGCGGCCCCTATAACGCCGTCCTGAAATGACCATAGCAGTTGAAAAGGACGTTAATATCAAACACACCAAACCAAACCACCCCTACTTGCTTCTCAATTGCCAGACGGACTTTAATGTGTATGCAATACTTAGTTCTTTATCTGATCTAGTATGATTTTCTCTCGTTTTCTTTTCTTTATTTTATGTTTCTTATGCATTTTGTAAATTTCTTACCCTTTATTTTATATTGTTGTTTTTATGTAAACCCTCTTGTTTTCGGACAACCGGCTATGTTCTCTTTTCGGTCCGCGTTAAACGCGCACCATTTCTGTACAATTACTTTTTTGTATATTGCAAAATTTTTGTATTTATTCTATTTTATTTTACTGGCCATTACATCCTTTTTGAACTCATTGGCCCCCTTGCTTTATATCCTATTGGTTCTTGTATTTATTTACGTTCCTTGCTTAACTTGTACCACTGTTCTGTATATATAAAGGCTTGCATGCCTCTTCTTTGTGGATTTAAACATGGCCCATATCGGAAAGTTAATCCAGGATCTCCTTTTGATTATGATACAGACGATGAAGACTCACGACAATAAGCTTGTGAAAGGGATTCTGAAGAACTCAATGAATATGAACTGGCATACGAAGTATCGTAAACCGAGGCACGTTCTTGACATCAATTTTGAAGATATTAGCAACGTCTCTTTCCCAGACTACTGGAAGATGTGATAATCTTATTTTTTTTCCCTTGTATTTTTTATTTCGTTTGTTTTTTTTTGTTTCAGACAATCGTCAATCTTATTTTCTTTTTTGTATAATATGGAAGACCGCTTGGGTTGGTTAGGCTTCTTGACTACTTCAGTGTATTTCATTTGGTGTTTATTCTGGTTGGATGAGCTTTGTGAAAGCGCTGCTTTTGTCCCATCCTAACAAATGTACACTTCACTGTTCGATTGTCGATTGTCTTCTTTGACATCGATCTTCTTTCGGCTTTCTTTTTGGACTATCTTTCTTTTTGGAATATCGGCTTCTTTTTGGACTTCCGGTCGTGATTCTGAGGTGCTCAGGTGCAAAGTTGCTGATCCTGGTTTACTATCGACAGTGCATCGGTGGAATCTCCAAGAGGACTAACAAGGTAGGACTTTTTTAAGCCCCTTAAAGTGTGTCGTTCTGAGTAGGTGCGTCCTTCTAAGGACGGCAAAACCCAGCACCACACCTGCTTCATGGCGACGTCAGGCGTTGCGTCGACGAAATCCGCTAGCATTACTATTAAATACGCTGACGGTAAAGTGTTACCATGTGAGCAAGCCTATAAAGATGCGTGTAAGGATCCTAGATTCCTGGCCTTTGATATCGTTATTAAGGAACAGCTTGAGGCTTTAAGTACGGTCTTAAACAAGAAATATTTAGACCTAGAATCTAAGGTAGAAACGCTGGCCAAGAATCTAAACAAGAATGTTAGTTGTTTGGACACTAAGATTGATGGGTTAAAATTAGAGATATTGAATGCCCGTACTGAAGCTGCAAATGGCCTTTCTAGTCGTGAAAATACTATAAGGGAAATGATGAGCTCTCTCAATGTATCCTATACTAACACGACAATGTTAGTAGGTGACGCTGAACTCATGCAAGACAGTGGCGATCCCCTACTTAATCGTGCAGAGTCCATCTCAAAGAATAGAATTAAAAATAAGAGGAAACTAAATTATGATCAAACTAGGGAAGTCAGTGACTGGATACCTATTGTAAATAAAAAGTCTAAAGGCATGCGTATGGACAATATCTCCAGTGTGGCGGCCATCAGCGACGTAGCTGCTGCTGCCTTCCGTGATAAAAACAAGAAATCTGTCCACACTAATCATAGAGAAGGAAACGTATATGTTCCTCCGTTCATCATTCGCCACCATGGGAAACCATTCAAGGATATTCTGGAAGAGATATCCTAGATAAAATCGTCGCACACACAAGAAGAAAGGATACCGTTAAAATAAAGTGCCAGGACGAAGAGACCCATAAGATTCTAATGTCTGGAATCAAAAGCAATGATGTTCTGAAAATCCAGCATCACCAGCTAAAATCCGAGAAAATGCTAAAATACGTTGTCAGAAATGTCGACACAACATATGACCTCGAAGACTTTGCCGTCGACCTCAGGAAGGGTGATTATTTTCCGGAGAAAGCAATAAGGCTTAAAAAAGCAAATGGTTCAGTGGAAATGCCAATGATTTTGGTTATCCTCCAGAATACTGAACATAATAAGTCCTTCTTAGGTTTAAAACGTGTGGGTCCTCTAGCTGTTACTGTAGAGCTATTTAGAGGTAACAAAAGGCCCTTACAGTGTTACAACTGCCTTCGTTTTGGTCACGTGTCTCAAGGTTGTACCGAAACGCCTCGAGGTAATAAGTGCGCTGGCAACCACCAATCTAGGGACTGCACCAATATTAAGGATAAAGACCCCCCTAAATGTATCCGCTGTGATGGACAGCATACATCTAGTTACACAAAGTGTCCTAAATATCCTCATGTAAAAAGGCTCAAAAGCAGCAAAGTGCTAGAAAGGAAAACCTATGTTTCGGTCGCATCCAACGCTGATGACACAGGTATGGTTGATCCGAACCAACTACGCAGAATTTATAGGACTCTGGGAAATTGGCTAAACCTCTACAAGGAAAACGGAAAAATACTGCGACAGGCTGCATCTCAAAATCTAATTAATAATCATGGATAGACACCCATATAGGACCATTAATCAAGGGAAGCTTCGCTGCAATATATGAAATGCTAGGGGGACTGCTCGCAAACGCATCGAGTTATACAATTTCCTTATAAATTGGAAAGTCGACATCGTCTTCGTGTGCGAGACACACATGAAATCATCTCAAGTGTTCAAATTGCCCGGCTACCATCTATCGCAAGGATCGGCCTCTGGGTAATAATGCTAGTCATGCGTTTGGTGGAGCAGCAATCACTGTCAAGGACGGCATTGATCATCGTGAGACTATCACTCCCGACTATATAGGTATGGAAGCAGTTTCCGTTATTATAAGTGATGCTAACGCAGGCGAAATTAAGTTCATCTCATTATATAACTCGCCTAAGCACAATCTTAGTCCATGCGAATTCGACGAGCTGTTGTCTGGACCCATTCCAGTTGTAATGGCGGGCGACTTAAATGCTAAGCATCATGCATGGAACTCTAAATGCCCCAATCAAAATGGCAATATCTTATACGGATATACATTGAATGAAATTGACAGCTTTGTTGCTGGTCCCCTTGAAGACACCTACTACTGCGACCACTCACCTGTTAGTGACGTGCTGGACATCGTTGTTTTTAAAGGGTTCTTCAAGCCCTATAATATATTTACAGTAGATGACTTATCCTCTGACCATCGACCAGTTATGAGTATCTTTGAGGGTTTGGACATCGATATGAAGATTGGGCTTCGCTCCAAGCAGGACTGGAAACTCTTCAGAGACATTATTCGCGAAAAAAGCATCCCATACAAAGAGGTTATAGCCAACGATGACATCAACACAAATATTAGTTCTATCACTAGTGTTATCCATGAGGCTAGTTTTTCCAGTGCCCCCACTGCTGATCGAAAGCGTCCTGAACATCTCGATCTTCCTCCCCACCTCAGACGGCTTATTCTTGAAAGGAATACCTATAGAAGATTATGGCAGCGTAAGCGACTACCCTTTTACAAGACAAAGTACAACAGGCTTTCGCGCAAGGTCCAGGAAGAGGTTAAAGCTCTACGAAGTCAACGGTGGAGCGAAAAACTTAAATCCTTGTCAGTCCAGGACAACTCGCTCTGGGGTACTGTAAGGGCCTTAAAAGGAAACAGACCCATCAACTATCGCCATTGCTTACTACAGGTGGTGATGTTGTCACCAGTGATCGTGATAAAGCTCAACTGATCACCGACTCCCTGGAAAAGCAATTTACCACACCTTGTGAAGAAAACCCCGATAGTCTCTCTAATACTCAACTTGTCAACGATGTGCGTATCTCCTATAAACCATCCCAGAGTGTTCCTACTCATGAGGAAATTATTAGCACAAATGAAATCTCCGACGTCATAAAGCATCTTAAAAGCAGGAAAGCAGCAGGTATGGATTCTATCATAAACAGTGCCCTTAAGAACTTGCCTCTTAGTGCCGTCTCGATTATTACCAGGGTCATAAATGACTGCTGGAGACATGGATACTTCCCTGACAAGTGGAAGGAGCCCGTCATCGTTACGATACCAAAGCCTGGTCTGAACCCTGCCCTCGCTGTCAGCTACAGGCCCATAAGCTTACTACCTACGATGTCAAAACTCCTTCAACGTGTCATTCTAAGGAGGTTTAATGCTTTCGCGTGGCCAATAATCTTGTTCCTGAGGAGCAATTCGGGTTTCGCCCGGGTCACTTCTTGCAACTACAACTTTGGAGGCTTGTTGCTGATCTAAACACTCCCCTTAATTGCGCCAAATACGGTGGTCTTATCTTTCTAGATGTACGGAAGGCTTTTGATCAGGTCTGGCTTAATGGCCTGAGATACAAGATGATTACTTGTGGCTTTCCTGAGGAGCTGATAGCTTTGATTAGTTGCTTTCTGTCGAACAGGACATTTCGTGTCAAGGTTGGCTGCTCCATGTCTAACCCTTGTGACATCAAGGCTGGTGTTCCCCAAGGCTCTGTCCTGGGCCCTGCGTTGTTCAACTTCTTCATTCACAACTTCACAACTTTTACAAAGTGCGAATTATACCTGTTTGCTGACGATGTGTCCATCATGACTTGTGCCCGAAATCCCGCTCATGTCATATCTCGGTTACAAAATGCCGTACATCTGTGTGAGAAATGGTTTGCTAAGTGGAGGTTAAACCTGAACGCAGATAAATGCAAAGCCATGTTCGTTACCAAAAAAACTTAGAAAACCCCCTATGCCAATCTTCCTATCTGGCAAGGAGCTCGAGTGGATAAAGAACTATAAATACCTCGAAGTTGTGATAGATGCGAAGCTAAATCGGGGCGACCATCTCTCTTATGCTGTCAACAAGGTCAAGAAGGCGAAGTTTAGTCTGCTTGCCCTTCTGGTACGTAACAGTTCGCTTGGAGTGGACAGCAAAATTTTGCTATATAAGAAGGTAATCCGAACCATTCTTCTGTACAGTATGCCTGCCTGGGCTACAACCTGCAAATTTAGATGAAAGAACCTACAAACGTTTCAAAACGTCACCCTGAGGACCATTTTCCAACTCGACAGAAGAATAGCAACTAATACTTTCATTGCTGAAGATTTCGGTATACCTACTATTGGAAACCACGTCAAAGAGTCGCTGAAGAAGCTGCTTCCGAAAATGAAGGACCATCCCAATCCTCTAGTTGCAGGTATTCTTGAGCATCCGCTCACCTTTAGAAGCCTCCTTAGACATCGCAGGCCTCCTCACATCCTGGACGTCAACTTCGATGACGTCCAGAGGCCATCTTTCCACCCTACTGGATCCCCTAGCTCTTCCACGTCCTATCGTCGATCAACAGTCAACTTTATCGTCCTGTTAGGAAAGGCCTCCTCCGTATCCTCTGGATGACTTAACCAGGTTAATCTGGCTTATTTCATAATTCAGCGTATTTCTTTTGGCTATAATACTGGACGAGTATGGCAGTGGAAGCATAGCTTCCGGACCGCTCGTTTTGCTTTTTTCCCTGCGCTGTTCGATTGTCGATTGTCATTGTACATGATTTCCCGAAACCCGATAATTGTAATCTATATTTTTATGCGGATGATACTGCCATTATGATACAGGAACACCAGCCGGCTCACGTTATCACTCGGCTGCAGTGCGCCTTGAAGCAGTTCGAAGACTGGTTTAACTGCTGGAAGCTGAACCTTAACGTCGGAAAGTGCAAGGCTTTGTACCTCAATAGGAAGCTCAAGCGTCTCCCAGATTCTCTTGTCCTGTTCAATAAGAAACTGGACTGGGTGGACAACTACAAGTATTTGGGAGTTATCACGTTTTCCTCGATGTCCAAAAGGCCTTTGACCAAGTCTGGCATGATGGGCTCATTTACAAAATGATTACCTACGGGTTCCCTGACGATCTAATTGATCTGGTCCGCTCCTTCCTGTCAAGGAGGATTTTTCGTGTTAAGGTTGGGGACTCCTTGTCTGAACCCTGCGATGTTAATGCTGGCGTACCCCAAGGCTCTGTCTTGGGGCCAGCCTTATTCAACTTCTTTATCCATGACTTTCCCAAGTTTGCAAAGTGTAATCTTTACTTGTTTGCTGACGACGGGTCCATCATGACCTGGGCACGAAACCCAGCACATGTCATCACTCGACTCCAAAAAGCTTTACATCAGTGCGAGAGCTGGTTCACTAAGTGGCGATTAAAGCTCAATGTCAAAAAGTGTAAGGTCATGTTTATCACTCGCAAATGCAAAAACCCTCCAAAGCCCCTCTTCTTATTTGGCAAGAAACCTGAGTGGGTAAAAAGCTATAAATATCTTGGGTGTCATGATCGACTCCAAACTAAATTGGAACGACCAAGTCCAAGACGCGCTCAACAAAGCAAAGAAAGCGAGGTTCAGTTTGATTGCACTTCTGGGGCGAAATAGCGCTCTTCGTGTGGATAACAAACTCTTGATATACAAGGTTGTGATTCGTACTATATTACTTCATGGAATGCCTGCTTGGAAATCTAAGTGGAAGGATCTCCAGGCCTTCCAAAATGTTGCTCTCCGATCCATTGCCCAACTTGACAGAAGAGTTGCCAGCAACCACTCTATCTATGAGGATTTGGGGATGACCCACATAGGCACCTTTGTCCAGACACTTATGAAGAACATGCTACCAAGATGGAGAATCATGAAAACACCCTGGTTTCTGGTATTCTGGATCACCCACTCGTTTTTAAGGGCCCCCTCAGGTTTCGAAGACCCCGCCATATCCTGGATGTCTGCTTTGATGACGTTAACAAGGCCGTCTTTCCCAACTATTGGATCCTTTAGATCCTGTTGATTTTTGGGGAATCTATTCGTCAATCTACAATCCGACTCTCGTCCCTTCTGGGAACTTCTTCTCTGGAGGACTAAAGAGGTTCATCAGGCTTCTCTCGCAGTTCAGTGTACCTCCTCTGGTTTACTCTTTGGGCGAGCGTGCAAAGTGAGCTTGGCTCCTGGACCACTCACGTCTTTCTTTTCACTTCACTGTTCGATTGTCGATTGTCTTGCTGTATATCCTTGACAAAGCCGGGAATAAATGGCGAAACTAGTTGGAACTCCTGATGTCCCTCTGTTATACTGTAAGGCCACCACCTGTTTAGTTATAAGGAATTCTCATTTTTATTCATTTTTGAGGAGGGTTTGCCGTATTTGCAATATGTTGGTTCCAAAGTTAACAAAATTTACAAAGGTGTCACTGGTCAAAAGAGAAAATGAAATGAGAAAAGTTAACATCCATTTGAAGGTTTTAATTGAAGTTTTGAGTTTTAGGTTCAACATAGCTAAAAGAACAGTGTCACGAATCTTCAGTTCATGGATTGATTTAATGGCAAATGGGTTAAGTCAGCTTCCCATCTGGTTGCCAAAACAGAAAGTTAATGAAGGAATGCCAGAATGTTTTGCTAAAATATATCCTAACTCTCGTGTTATTCTTGATTGCACTGAAGTGAATATTGAAACACCTACTACATCTTGTGTGCAGTCAGAAGCATATTCCACTTAAAAGCACCACAACACAGTTAAAGGATTGATTGGAATTGCTCCAAATGGATTTATTACTTTTATTTCTGATCTTGCACCAGGGAGGCTGTCTGTTAAGAAAATCACTAAAAGAAACGACTTGGTAAATTTATTGGAAGAAAATGATGGAGTAATGGCTGATAGAGGTTTTCTGATTGATGAACTTTTAGCTGAGAAAAAAAGCCATTTCTGCACGGTAAAGAGCAGCTCAGTGTACAAGAAGAGTAGGAAACAAGAAAAATTGCAGGCGTGCGAATACACGTAGAAAGGGTGATTGAAAGAATTACGAACTTCAGAATAATTAAGTATGTGATTCCCGATTCCATGTTAATAAAGTGTGGATCGTATGCTATCATCTAACAAATTTCAGAAATTAAAATATTGTATCATAAACTGGAAGCACATATAATAATGATTTTTAACTGGTTTTGTAAACCTTATCTCACATTATTCTACTAAAAAGCAATAACAACTGTAAACTGTTACCTTTATTTTTATTATAATGTATTTGTAACATTTAGGTGTTTCTTTATATATGGTAGATAATGTTTGAAATAAAAACATTTCATTTTTTCAAACACATCTCTCAAAAATGTTTCATTCCTCTTAACATTTTGAAAAAATATTTCTTTTTCAGACCACACAAAAAAATCACACCATAAGTCTCCAAAACGAACACTGCTACCTGAACTTGATAATAATACCGATGATTTTTCTTAAGTTTCTTCCCTTGATCAGTGTTTATTAAGAAAAAATTCTCTTTACAATTAAAAGGCTTTTGATTGTGGAATTTTATAATAAAAAAGGACATTTAATTTCTACCATCCCCGCGTCACCACTATTCAGTTCCTTTACCAAAGTGTCTGAGCTTGCACATAATCAGTTCTCTGTTTATGAATATGCAGTTTCCACATTCAAGAACAACAAATTGATAATTTTCCAGATAACATGAAAGAGCTTTTTTTTCATTTATAGCTGTCGTGTCAAAAAAAAAGGTAGGATTCCATTTTCTGCCCATGAAATTAATTGGATTGGTGGTCGTTTTTATTGTACATATTGTTTTAGTATAAGTGGACGTAATTTTTAATTTCCTGTACCAGGTCTGTAAATATGAAACTGGAATTTGCCCATTGATGGCCCTAGCTATCAATGTACTTACCGTCAAACCGCGTCGTTGACGCCATTTTCTTACTCTGACATCTAACAAAGATTTCAACTAACAAGATTACAAGCTTAATACAATAGCATAGTTTGTAATAACGTTGAACATGTCGAATTTTGTGCCTGGAAACTACGATTTGCGGACAGCATTGATTTTCTGTTATCATTTGAAGAAAACTGCTGCAGAATCGCATCGAATGCTTGTCGAAGCTTACGGTGAGCATGCTCTTGGTAAATCACAGTGCTTTGAGTGTTTCAAAAATTCAAAAGTGGCGAATTTGACGTGAGAAACGATGCTCTGTGTTTGGTTGGATCAGAAGGGTGTGATCTATTATGAGCTGCTGAAACCTGACGAAACCGTTAATACTGAACGCTACCGACAACAAATGATCGATTTGAATCACGCTTTGCGTGAAAAACGACTAGAATATTAAAAAAGACAACACAAAGTGATTTTGCTTCATGACAATGAACCTTCACACACAGCAAAACTGTTCAAGGAAACGATTGAGGCCTTTAGTTGGGAAACACTTTCGCATGTGGCTTATTCACCAGACTTCGCTCCGTACAATTACTACTTATCTGCATCGATGGGACACGCACTTGCTGAACAACGCTTCACTTACGAAAATGTACGAAAATGGCTCGATGACTGGTTTGCCTCAAAAGAGCAATAGTTTTTTTCGCGTGGCACCCATAAATTGTCAGACAGGTCGGAAAAATGTATAGCCAGCGATGGGCAATACTTTGAATAAAATATTTTTTATCATTTTCATACAATAAACGTGTATTTTCTATGACGAAAAGGAGTGAACTGTGGATAAAGACATCATAAGGAAAGAAACAAACTCTTATCCACTAAAGCAGTTTAATCCGGCTTATATGTATTTCAGTCTCTTTAAGACCTTTATTCAACGCAATACAAGAAAACAAGATAATTATAGGCTTATTTGTAAGAAGCCGAAGCTCTTAAAGAGACCGAAATACGTATACGCCGGATTACACTGCTTTTATGGACAAGAGGTTGTTTCTTTCCTTATGGTATATTTACTATTCAAAAATTCCGGTTTCATATTTATATATTTGGTAAATTTGCCATTTCGGGTTTTCTGCCTGCCCTATAGTAGCGCTGTGAACTTGACAAATTTCTTCGCTGGTCAACATCACCAGTTTCTCGTAGAAATCTTGGGGGGATCCAAAACCTGGCCCATTCAGAACTTGACTATTTTTATCCATTGGTTCCTTTTTAACAGGAGAATTAACTTCAGAAAATATTTATAGTTGGTGAGCGTCTCTAGGAAATAATGATGCTGGTTTGAAATTAGCTGATGTCGAACATACACTACTGTTTATAAAAATCGCAACACCCTGATGGAATGGTCTAATCCATATGCAATTTGCAATATTTGCATACAATGGGTCAGAGTATAAATGATTACATTTTCAGAGTAATTGCTTGAAAGAACACCATGCCTCGACGACGACGAAGGGTACCATATCAACAGCTGACAGACTTTGAAAGAGGACGCATAATTGGTCTGCGTGAAGCGGGATGGTCGTATCGTGACATTGCTGCTCGTGTAGGACGTAATGCAACGACAATTATGCGTGCATGGAGGCAGTGGAGCGAAGAGAACAGGGCACACCGAAGACCAGGCTCAGGAAGACCCAGCACGACGACACCGCGAGATGACAGACACCTCTATCACATGTGTGTAGCAGATCGTACAGCCACTTCCACAGTGTTAGCACAACAGTGGGGTGCTACAGTAGGCAGGACAACGTCTGCTAGCACTGTACGACGCCGTTTGATTTCCAGAGAATTGATGGCACGAGTACCATTGTTGCGGATTCCTTTGACTCAAAACCACCGGCGCCTCAGGTTGCAATGGGCCCATCAACACCAACAGTGGCAAGCTGAATGGCAACAAGTTGTGTTTTCGGATGAGTCAAGGTTTAACTTGCAGCACCATGACGGCAGGATACGAGTCAGAAGACATCGTGGCGAGCGCAACCTTCCAGAATGCATCCTGCAGCGTCATTCACGACAAACGCCAGGGGTGATGGTGTGGGGTGCAATCAGTTACCACGGCCGTTCCTGTCTGATCAGAATCCATGGCAATCTGAACAGTGACCGGTACATGAGGGAAGTTGTGCAACCCGAGGTCATCCCCTTCCTGCAGAACCTTCCAGGCGCTGTATTCCAACAGGACAATGCCCGACCGCATGTGGCCAGAAATGTCCCCGCCTTTTTCCAAGCACATCAGACGCCCTTGTTCCTCTGGCCTGCTCGTTCACCAGACATGACCCCAATCGAACATGTGTGGGATAGGGTTGCTCATCGATTGGCTCGTCAGACTCCTGCAGCAGCAACTGTGGATGAACTGTATACCTCGTGTAGACAGAGCATGGCAGGACATTCCCCAGGCCCTTATTCAGAGCTTGTTTGACTCAATGCCACGACGTTTAGAGGCTGTAATTGCATCCCACGGTGGTTTCACCCGATACTAATGTGACAATAAAACGCATTGTATTGACCTGAAAATCTAATGGTTTCTTTTCTGACCCATGATATGCAAATGCTCCAAATTTAATGCAGATTGGGCTATTCCATCAGGGTGTTGCGATTTTTAGAAACAGTAGTGTATTTGAATGCTACTGAACATATCGTGTTTTTTAATTTTGTCATGAAACTTTGCCAGATTAAAACTGTTTTGATGGAGTCAAGGAAATGAAAATTTTTCTTTTTACCAGGTTATTTACCCTGAATTTTAATTTTTCTTTTTCAACTTCATTAAATTTGAATTCTAAATCATGAAACTGCGTTGAAATATCTTTGAAATTATGTTAATGTATGCATCTGTAGTTCTGTTAATTTATTTATGTAAAAAAGAAATGCCCCAACATGTTTGCAGATGCCTAAAATGCCTGCTTTACGTGAATATTGAGCGCACTTAACCTTCCCATTCCTATCAATATCAAGCTGTACTTGGTGTTTTGCGTGGCCATTGAAGCATCCACTTCGGTTTTAAAACTGTACATTCCTGCTTGTTTTTCAGAAATCCGTACTTTTTTAACGTGGTCACTTAGAAGTAAATCATACGCTTGCTTAAAATGTTTCGAAGTTTCTGACAGAAATAATAAATGTTCATAAATTTCTCCACAGTTGAATGTTCACAGCGAAATAATACGACTAGTCTCTTTTGACCAGTTGTGGCTTTCAACGGCTGCATACTGCGGAAATTGTGATGTGCTGTTGGTCAATTTGTTGTTATCTGGATTAATAATCCTATTTCTACGATTCTCATCATTGTAGTAAGTCTCACATCTTAGAAACAAAAAGAAATGTTATTAGAATGGTATTGTAGTTATTACATATTGTCATTTTATTGTTACCTTGAAATTACTAACAAATAAGATGCCAGAAATGTATAGCCTACTTTAAATATTTTCTTGTGAGAAATGTTTAAATAGTAACATTATTACTTAACATGTGCTTCATGAATTCTGTCAAAATAATATTCCTAAAGCTTACAATTAAAGTTCAAACACGTGATGAGTTATTATTAAAAGAAATGCCTCAATAACGTGATCTCATGAATTTCAACTTTTTCCTGGCTACTGTTCTAACTTTTTCATTCATGTAAACGAGCAAATTTTTAATTAAACATTACAGGAAACACTGAGACCGAAAATTCGCTTTTTTTGGAAAAGCTCACAAATAAATTAACCTAAAGACGTATATTTTCTGGCACCATACATTGAAAAAATTTAAAAAAAATTTATGTAGAAAGAATTTCGAATAATATTTAATTGAAATTGCGTTTTTATCAACACTTGCTTGGTTTCCACTGTATTAGCTCCTCTACACTTCAACCAACGCTTTAATTCATGCACTTTACATACTGTAAATATCTTATCTAAATAACTACGTCCGGGACGGTGCTTTCCTCTTGCATCGAGGTTTAAATTTCACATTAAAAAAATAAACTTAAAAATTAGAAACTTGTGCCATTAGTCGGCCAAGCCGCCAAAACTAGCTAATGTTGAGGCAACGAGTGTAACATTTCCAATCCCATAATCCCGCGCTTCTCATCCACAAAAGACATCAGCAGCCATTGTGAAGCTTCCACAACTTCCCCATTAGTCTTGAAGCAAAGATCGAAATGGAACTTAAAGCATTAAAAACCTCCTGTAAAAACACTTCATAAAGATAATGTTTGCCACATAATTTAAAAACTCCTGTGTGGATAAAAATGACAAAAGCCTATACGAGAATTGCTGCTTGAAATTATTATCACGCAACTCTGTTAAACGAGCTTTTCACGACATTTTTATATAGTAGAAATTATTTATTTTAATTGCATTTTTGTCATTATAATCGCTGCTAAATATTGTTAAGGAGCTTCTTTCATATGGCATAATTAGATTTCATTATTTACTATGTTCAAGTTTCATCGTAAAAGGAATATTTGCATTTTTATGTGCGTGCTTAAAATAGAAAAAAAATCGAAAATGTCAAGAGATAAGGCAGATCAGTGGTTTTATTTCTGAAGCTAAAGTATTGGTCACCATGTAAGATTCATCATTAAAATAAAGTTATTTGGGATTGGTCAGTACGTTTATAATGATATGTGGACTATTGATTACTATTGCGAGTCTTCTATCTATCTCTGCTTGAACCACAAATCGCTGAGAAATCAAATAATTCATCGAATGTTCCAGTGGACAAGACTTGGCCTATTCATCTTATAGTTCAGATTTGGTCTTAGTGAATTCCATCTTACGAAGGAAAAAGTTTTGCCAGTACAGAAGAATTGAAGGATGAAGTCGCGTTTCTGAATCGAACGGCGACAGAGTTTTATGACGAGCGAATCAAAAAGCTTCTCGTGCGTTACTTTGTGTTCATTTAAAAAATAAAAAGGAATTGTTGTTTGAAATCGCCCGTATATGAAGTAAAACCTCTTAATACAAAAAAATCATGCAAGTTTGAACCGCCGTGCGAAAAAAAAATTCCATATGTACGAGTATGACCAAATGTGAATATATTCCTCCGAAACGGCAAGCAGTAGAACAAAATGAAGCCGCTACACACTTACGGGGTTCCTTAATCTGTGCACTGATGTATTTTTTATGACAATCGTCAAGCCTTTTAATTTAGGATTTATTAATTTTTTTACGCTATGAAGAATGAAGAGAATATGCTTAGATCGTTAATGTCACGTAAAGCGTTGATCACGTAAAATTTAATAAAAACGCTCAATGATAGATTAATAAAAATTTTCAATGATAAAAAAATAAACCATACTGAATTCGATTGATCATAACAACTAGCATGCTATAAACGCTAGCAGACTTCTGCTGACGTCATCGGCTGAAAGTATTGGAAAGTTGAGTCACGAAATTTAAGCTAGCTCCAGCTTCCTTTGTGCGAACCCTATATTTTAGGCGCATTTGTTTTGTCTGTTTGCATTTTATAAAAAGCTTAAAAATAAAACCTTAATATCTAACAATAACAAGTATGACTGATTCAGACGCCGGCCTTCGAAATGTGAAAATTTCCCAAAATTTACAGATTTTCCAAAATTATGCATTATAAACACCAGAAGAATTATACAGGGTGTCAGGGCGAAATTCCGATGAGCGGAGGAGGAAGCCGACAAATCAACGTCATCACAAGCAACGTCAGCCTCATCATTGCGATTTCCGAAGAGAAATCGAATACGAGATCTTAATCAGTCGTCTTCACCTGTAACGTCATCCTCATCATCTGGAGGAAAAGCGAATGGGGCAGCAGGAAGGAGGATGACGAGGAAGACGTCAGAGAAAAAAATTTCAAACTTAGAGAAAAAGATCGTTGAAAAGAGACCGAACAGGTTTAACGAGAAAAGAGAAATGAGATAGCAAGAGATGACAGCTGGACTTTAAGAGCAGAACAAACGGCACGCAAGGAGCTAATAATAGAGGATTGCTGCAGGTCGATTTTCAACGGTACAGACAGAAGTTGGTGCTCATACGAAAACGTGTAGTTGCCGGTTTGGGTCCCGGTAAGCAACTCACCGTTGTGTGTAATAGACTTATCCGACGGAGAGATTAAGCTATGCGGTCGTATTTTCTCTGCCACGGACGATAGCCCTATTCACCGCTGCGTGGGAATTTTTCCGTGGATACTTAGCGGATATTTGTCAGAAGACCTCGGCGGGTTTGTGAAGCTTCGGAGATAAAAAGCTATCAGCGATAATTTTGCGGCTGCGAGATTGCGTAATTGGGAGCACGCTCGTCAGTGGCAGCTTCTCAGCGTACAGCTTCAGCAAACAAAGTTAATTGACTTTCTGATTCTTTCTCAGAATGGACATTCTTTTCATGGTGAACTCATCTATCAAGAAGCAACAGTAAGTTGTTTCTCTTTTCTTTATAATGGATTCGAGAGGGTTATTGCACCCAGGAGTTTCGATTAACTGATTGCATATTGGATGGGATTCCATTACGTCTTTTCTTTTAAAAAGCCAACGGGTATACCGAACTTTTCATTAACTTGAAATTTTGACGTGATTTCTGCTTGCTGGACAAAATACTTTTTTCTACGGCTCGTCTTTTTTTTAAGTGTCCTTTTCATTAGAATGCTATTACGCATTACCGGATTGGACTTTGAGTTTCATAACAGCTTTTCTTGACCCTTTATCTTCTTTATTGCTAAGTTCACGTAGCCAAGTAACATTAATTACGACGTCCAAGTGTGGGCGTTTTAGTTTAATTGCCGCGAAGGCTTAGACATTGATTTCTTAAATTGTAATTTGGGTCAAATAATTTATTCTAAGAGTCCAAGGCTAACTCTGTGTTTATATTACGAAATTGGGCGGCCAGGAGCCTCGTTCTTATACGGATAATTCTAAGTTTGAATTAAAGTGAATTATTTTTACCCTCACTGCTTGTGTTCATGTATATTATTTCTTTCCACTGCGTTGGCACATGACACAGGCTGACCCAAACTTATCCAGCATAATTGTTTAGGAACAAAAAATGTCCTATAAACATTGCATCTAGTTTTGATTGGGTGTGAGATATCGAGGTTTGTCCATTATCTTGTAGAGATGTTAAAGCAAATAAATAAAACACTTGAAAGTGCAGATGACTTTTATTCTGCAGACAGAACATCAAAACAGAACTAAAATGATACAAGGAATAAGGATAAGAAGAAAGTAACAAATCAGTATCGAGGAAGCCCCTCAATATGGTTGCCCCGAGCTCCAATGCACTGGTTACTTCTTCGGACAACTGAGCTGGTAGCTGCCACAATCTGGTCGGGTGTAACTGCTCGACTACAAGCTTGAATGGATGCAATGAGCTCATCTCTGGTGGTGGGCGGATTGCTATAGACCTCCTCCTTCAGTGTTCCCCACAGAAAAGACTCTAAATAAAAGAAAATAGACAAACGTCGATATCTCATACACGATCGAAACTAGATGTAATTTTTTTAGGACATTTTTTGTTCCATTTGAACCATACAATGTTACTAAACAATTATGGTGGATAAGTTTGGATCACCCTGTAGAAATCGTGAACAGGAATACATATCGAAAGATGAGGAATCAATAAAGACCCGGATGACCGACGTGGAGCGTCAAAGGGGGTCGACGGGAGTTTCCTCAAATTTGAGGCGTCGCGCCTCCAGTGAACGACTGCCCGACACGAACGCGACACGAATGGGGAGTGAACGTTTAACGTTTATTTTTAAAATACCTCACTATAAATTCCCGAATATTCATGAAAAACTGAAAATTAAAACGCAGAAGAATCAATCTATAAACTTAGAGCCAAAAACATTAACACGAAATTAAGTCTTTAGACCGTTTTCGCTCAAAATCGTCAATCGGGTAGGATTTTTTTATTTTTTAGTCATTTATAGGCCTTCGCTTCACATGAAGTCAGTCACTTTATTGTTCCAATAGGGTTAACCAACCTGGGATTCTTAACGTTTTTCAATCAGAAAGAGGTGTCTAGTTAGTAGCAAGACAAAAGTGTGAGATTTAATAAATGCTTAAATCCTTTTCTTTTGCTTCAGTTTACATGTTTAATTAAATACTTTGGGTTCATAAATCCAATCCACCAAGGAGGGGAAGAAGTCACCTTTGTCGACGAGCAGGCACAAAGCTGTCGATGAGAATCTAAGCAAATAGGGAGAATAGTGCCGTTTTTGCTGGAACAGTTCAATTAAAGCCATCATTCATACAGAATAGTAAAATTAATGTCGTAGAAGGAGGGAATACGTGTGTACCTATCCCTACCGGATTTCGATCATCAGAAAATTCTCGTTATTCGTGGAAAGGAGGTCTGGCACGAAGCAGATAATTACCAAAATTCGTCCTACTTTATCTTCCACAACATCTACACATGGAGTGTTCCGAATAGGCTATGATGAGAGTCTTTGGATTAGGAATAAGGATTGCCACGTTGAATTCTGCCAACTCTAGGAATATTTGTTTTCCTAGTTCATCAGGCGAGATAATGACAGACCTTCGAATTCATCTTTCGGGTCCAGGGAATGATGAAGACGTCCTCTTTTATGCGAAGTCAGGAATCATTATCTGCTCCCTAAAGACTCCCTAATCCTATTGCCAAAATCATGGCAACCCTCGCGCTTGTTCATAAAAGTGTTCGAGTATCCAGAGAACAATTAAAGTTCATGGCGATAAATACCTTCGTAAAACATAAAAAAACACAGCCTCATGTAGAACTGTTATTGCTTACAGTTATACTGTCACGTGAGGATTTGAAAAGGTAACAGAAGTGTACGCAGTGGAAATAAATCCAGTGACAGATGACGCTATTAATGTAATTAATGTTTATTTAATAAAAAGACAAAATAAAAGGTTGAGAATTTTAAAAGATCCAATCGGGCTCCTTTATCCCATAAGTAAATGAATTAAATAACTGAATAGCTAAAAATTAATTAAACCTTTAGCAATGCTTATTTTAAAGATATAGCAAACAGCATTCAACAACACCATAAACTAATGATGCCAAAAATAGAATTTTATAATATTTCTTATTAATTAGCAAATACCATCTTACGCCAAAATGTTTAACAAAAGATAAACAATGTCGGAATGAGCTATTGAAATACTAATATCCTTTGTACGGTTACATTGCTATAATTCATAATTAGGACAATAATCAAATGAGTCAATAAATCAAGTGAAAATTCTTATCACACAACGGTTACAAAACACAGTAATCAGTCCTAATTTTTATCAAGTTCGTAAACTACGTTCAAAAGTTAAAGTCCTAACGGCAATAAACAGTACTGCCTCGTTCACACAAGATTGCCTAAACAAAAAGCTTAGAGTCAGTAATCAACGCGCTGGTTGATACAATTATAGAGACATGTCCAGTATAATTTTAAACGTCCTTAATGGATATGGACTATAAATATATTAATTAGCACATAAAAGTGTGAATAAATATACCACCACTAACTTAAAGAGCTTTTCTACATCCATATGAAGCACTGATGTGACATTAAAACATCTAAAAACGGCGGCCGACGCCACAGTATTGAAGCACTTTAATGCTTTTGCACAAGAGCAAGCCAGACGACGACAGAAACTTCCTTAACCTTAACAGGACTTAGAACTGTAGAGTAATAAAGAAATAGAATACTATTATCCGTGAGCATGAGCACATTGAAATATCATCAAACAGCTCGAAAACACTATTCGTGGCTAAGGCACATGGAAAACTACACAGTCGGCCTCGGTGGCTCAGCGGTTTGCGTGATCGCCTCTGATGCCCGAGTACGCGGGTTCGATCCCGGCCGAGGACGACGAGGATTTTTCAGGGGGAAATCCTGAGATCACGCACTTCCTTCGGAAGGGAAGTAAAGCCGTTGGTCCCGTGTAGTCGTTTGCCGGCTGCACGTTAAAGAACCCTTGCGAGGCAAAATTTGCGGCCCCTATAACGCCGTCCTGAAATGACCACAGCAGTTGAAAAGGACGTTAATACCAAACAAACCAAACCAAACCAAAACTACACAGGGCGACTTTTGCACCGCTTCACGCACTATTTCGTATTAATGTAAAGCCTAAACTCTGGTCTAGATATGCTTGCATGCCGAACGGCCATAACCCTTGCACGTTGGATGCGGGTTTTGCTTCACTATAAACCGTCTCGGGAAAACAGCTCTTTACCAGGCAAATATTAACACCACCCTGAAACTGAGCACTCACCAATTGTAGAGCTCGGCATTCCACAGTCCAGGAGGGTAGGCGGGACGTATATCTCGGTACGGTGGGCTTGGATACGCTCACTATCGGGCCGACATCATGCCACGCTGGCGATAACGCTGTAGCGGGGTTGTTCGCTCTCGACGACGCTGACAACTCGTTCGCTGCCGTTGCGGGTCGGGAAGCTGGCTGAACCGCAACCCTTTTTCCGTCGCCTTCGCTTCTCGTCCTTATGGCTAGCAATGATTTTCTCGGCTCCGCTGTCCTTTCCTTCTTCCAGTCGTTCCTAGTCCGTCCAGTCCGGTTGGCTCTATTACAACAACTGCCAAGACTGCGGCCACAGATGAAGAGAAACAGATGGGAAACTCTACCACATGATTGAAAATCACTACGTCATTTTTCAAAACTGGTTTCGTAGCGCTAGTGAGGACACAATTTTGAAAATAATAAATAAAGTAATATCGCAGTTTATGTATTAATTCTTATATAATGTTAAAACACACAAATTTGTATTCAAAAATAAAAAAATGTTTTACATAAACGAAAAATTCTTGATTTGTCACGTGCTCACTCATGTGAAGCACTCATGTTTGTATTAACTCAGCCGGCTCGGTGGCCGAGAGCGTTGAGGCACAGGTCTTTTCGCTCTCGTAACCAGCGAGTTGCGGGTTCGAATCCCGCCAAGGGCATGGATGTGTGTGTTTGTCTATTTTCATCATCATCCTTTCATCCCATACGGCTAGTCTCCTGGAAGAGGGAGATGCGAGCTGGAAATCCATCCATCCATCGTTTGTATTAGCTCCCCTCTAATACTATGCTCGTGTTAATCAGAGACCATCAATAAGAAATCTTGGTAATACAATAATAAATTCTTTTCATCTGTGATAATCCACCTTTGCATCGTAGAACCGGTTTTCAAAGTTTTTAATTAACTTGAATTAAATTTTTTAAAATTCCGATGAAAAGAACGTTAAGAAACGTATTTATATGACGTCATATAACAATCCATTTGCGGGAGAATGACGTAATTATGATTAAACCGACAGTAGCGCCGCGAAGCCAGGAGTGTTTTTAAGGAAAATTTCATTGGTTGACTTTCGTCACGTGATCTCAGAAAAGTTTCCCTTGCGGCTATAGTATAGTGGCTAGAAGAATAGTGTGGCAACGGCTACTACTCGCAATGCTACGTGGTTGATTCCAGATTTGATGATAGTAGCGGTGGCGCTGCAATCGACATAGATGCGAGTTACCTGGGAGATGAGATGGAAATCTTAGGATAAAGGAGGTTTTTTTCAGCTATATTTCGGGTGACTTAAGTTTATTTATAAAAATTTTGTATATTTCAGGTAATTGTCTTCCACAGAACTTGAGAATATTCTTTAACGTTAAAATAAATGAAAAATATCTGCTGTTATAAATAAGTTGAAATATAAGATCAGAGATGGATGAAGGTATCCATCCCTAATAAGATAAAGGATGGAATATGAGCCAGAGAAATTACATTTTGAGTAATTAATTATTAAACATAGATCTGCTAAATTGAGTCTAATAAAATATCAACATAAAATCTAATATAATGCTGTACACAGCTGGCTACCGTACAAATGATAAAAAATGAATTTTCACAGATGTTTCAGGAGAAAAATTCAGGAGATGAGGCGTTCGCCCCTGTAACTCGGAAGTTCTCATATGTGGAATGCACAATATTGAAAAATATATAGATATACAAAGAGAATATCTTTTTTCATATAAAATTCATTTATCACATGAATAACCACGAAATTACTTTTTTGTTTGATGATAAAATATTAAATATCAGATATTTTAGGTTAATAGTTTTGAAAAAAACATTCTTATTATTTTTAAAACAAGGAAGATATATAATAAATTTGTATTTAAAGCTGTTTTGATTGCATTTCGTTATTTAAAAATAAAGACTTTTTAAAATTTATTCTGAATTTCTTAGATTTTACATAAAGAAAAAAATAAATAAAAAATATAGACAGAAAAGTGGTTCTTGAAATTTTAAAATGCAACAATAAGAAGGGAAGGGCTGCTATTTTATTGCAAAACTAAAATCAGATGAAGAAATCAAAAACTTATCTAAAGAAAATAACTCAGTGTGAAACGGTCGTGTATTTCACTGTATGATAACTGAAAAAGAATAAAATCATTTGAAATTATAAAATACTGCAAAATCATCTCTAAATTAAAAACAAAAAGGGGGGAAGGTCGAAATAGTATTCAAATGGTATATTATTTAATGTTCTGGAATGAAAATGAAATAATAAATCAAATTTATAAACTTTACGAAGAAATTAATGGAGCCTTATTGATGTAAAGCTCTGGATGTTTAGCTACTATGTTGATGTACCTGCCATCTGGCGGCATCATCATTCGAGGAATCAGATTTGAACGCTCGCTGCCACACTATTCTTCTAGCCACTATAGCTATAGGGAGTTTCCCCTCTGTTTCTTATTCCTCTCTGACTGCGGCTCTCATCTTGGTCTCGCCGAATCTCCCGCGGCTCGTGCTGATTGGCTCTTCCTGCGTGTCTCCGATGTTGTTGTGTTCGGTTTCGCCATCCATCTTCCGGTTTCGATTGATGGAAGATACGAGTTCGGTATCGATGGATGACGTCACTGGAATTCATGATGTTGCCCGAATTCCGTGACATATACACACTTTTTCAGATTCACCCTGTATACAGGATGTCTCACTTAAAGTGAACCAATAGCCAACTTCTAAAATGCAAATCTGACAGTACTTTTGATTGAATAATTATTGTATTTTTATGTGAGGGGTTTTTATGTGTATTCCATTTCCAGAAAAACTGAAGCCATTTTTGAATATGGAAATCAACTTTGAAATGCGCAATGGAAACCCTTATTTTTGATGATATTTTCGAATTTGAGAAATAATTTATTCTATGTGTTTTTTTAATTTATCCAACCAATTAGGAGATAGAGGCAGTGAAAGTATTGTGCGTTTGGATTTAATAATAGGCAAAAATAAATTGTTTCTAACACAATGGATTATAAAATGGATAGCAATGTTCTTATTTGAACGTAACTAGTTAAAGAGGCCCGGCAGCCGGGCTGGATGGGGCCGGGCAGGGGAAAGCAATTTTTTTTTATTTAATGTAATCCAATACGTCCATCCAGGGCCTGTATGGCCAGAGGCCGACGAGTTGGGTCCCGGGATGGATCTGGATTAACGACTGCTGTATGATAGTCGCTGCAGTCGGGGGGGGGGGGGGCAGGCAAAGATCCTGTGTCACCATCCAGTGACTAGGCGTGCCTGGTGTTGCTTAACTTCACAGATATTGTATGTTCAGTAAAAGCCCACCAGGCCATGGCCTCCCCCAATAGATTTTCGTGCGCCTCAACCTGCGCTTTTTATATATTGTGTTATTTCCTACTTATTTCTGTCTTGACTTTTAGTTTTTTTTCCTTGCTTCTTGACTCGCTGTTGCCTACTTTTTCATTTTCTCGCTTTGTATCGTTTTCAAGTCTCTCGCTTTTTCTTAGCGGTAGACAGTGTTCTTTGTGTAGACGCCGTCTTCATCTTCGTGCTCTGGGTTCTCGATCAGAAGCTTCACGTTCGCTCTGGACGTCACTCGCGACAGTCCCACTTAGAGTTACCCATGGGCGAACACAGATCCGGGCAGTTACAACCCCAAGTAATGCAGCGACTGACCCTGAGACTTGTTGATGGTCATCGCGAAGCAAAACTGCACGGGGAACTGCTTGCATCGAATCTGGAAACGAGAGTCTTGTCTTTAGTATCGCAATAGATGTCACATTGCCGCTTCCCTGTTGTCTGCTAATTTAGAGGCGATGGCTACGGAAGAGATTAGCGATCACCATCCGCCCGCCCCCGCTGCGATATGAGGGAGCGCCGATCGCCCATTGGTGAAGAAAGCTGAAAATGGACCAATGAATGACAAGGCTGATCGACGAGGGAAACACGAAGCGTCGCCGTTGACGGAGAAGAGAGAGAGAGAGAGAGAAGGAAGATGGTGGCGAATGTAGGCGGAATAGAGTACGTAGTAGAAAAACTACAAAGGAAAGAAGAATGGCAAAGAGGGAAAACTAAATGCGAGAAAGGAGAAAAAAGGAAGGTCAGCACGGTTAAGAGGAGAAGAAAGGAGTGAAGAAAGACTGTCGACGAGACGACGGAGACGTTTTGGCGAGGCAAGCGAGCTTCCACGACGACACGAGCTGTCGCGGCAGTCTGCGAGTGAAGCCCGGTCCAATGTGCATATTGGATGGAAGCTGGCCGAGACAAGGACAACGATTAGCACCCGAGAACAGACTAAATCCACGACGGAGCAGCCAAAGACGATAAGAAAGGAGCAACCTTCCGCAGGCACAGGAGAGAGTTGTAGAGAGGACGAGACCGACAACGAGAAGGTCAGCCATTAGCACGCATTAGCGGCTCCCAGCCCGGACGACGCAGCTACAGAAGCCGCACGTTCTACGCCACGCAGAGGGTCAATGACCCGGCCATTGAAGCACACAACGTAGCCAGCGAGGGACGTATCGCCGAGCCGTCTTTCCCGGACAACCCCCCCGCCCCGGGGGGGGGGCCCCCCTACGTTATCACGTGATACGCGACCGAATTGCGACTTACCATTTCAAATCCTGCCCCTGGACGTTACTCAATACAAGAATATTAATGACATTTAAATAAGTATACATTTTTATTTGGACATTATTTAAAGCTTGATAATAGTCGGAGATTATCCATTTTGTGTTATCAAAATTTAGTTATACTTGGACATTCAATCGGATCATTAAAGTTTAATGAACTGTATTCCCGTGTGCTGCTTTATCCCCCTCTACTCACACTTCATTCACGTTAAAGACTAAATTACAAAAGTCCAGGACATTCATTACCACTGCGCACGTCAGACCTGTGAATATTTTGGGATGGATGCAATGGATCTTGAGCTCAACTATCTGCAGCCGCGTCCCGTTGCACATCCGCTTTCTGCGTTCAAGTTCCGCAGGAGAATCACTGGTACGTATCGCTTTAATCGAAGATTGTGCACTGGAATGCCGCTGATGTTGAGTGAGTTGAGGAACTCTGTTGGAAGGTTTAGTTGCTGGAAATCTTCCTCATCCACCACGATATCCAACGACAGGTACTTCTTCTCTGTCTACGGTCCAGCACCGACTTGTTAATCGCACGAATCTCGTCGTTGAGTGGCGCAGGATGACTCGGTCGCAGAAATAAAAGGGATCTTCAAGTACTCTTCTAGGCCTGAGTATATCGTCTCAATCGAGTGCCCGAGGTCCTCCTATGGATCAGATCTAGCAACGTGGACTGCACGAGGAAACTACACGAATTGTTCTCCGTCTAGTGGCACCTTGAACATCAAGTGCACCGTCTTCCCACCACTCAACAGCAATGCTGATATGCCACTCGATGCAACTGCGATTGCGATCTTGGACTGTCGACGAACATGTGCGAGGACCTTTTCCGATACTAATGATTTTCCAGTGCCGCCAGGTCCATCCATTCCTGTGATTCTCCCTCGATCCGTCCGTTCGCCGGCGTGACTCCGATTTCTCTCCAAGATCATTTGATAACCTCGGATTGCCTCTCCGGAACTGCGTATTCCAAAAGATGCGTGACGGTGTCATTTTGGCACTCACACCTTATATCTTCAACGAATACTTTTAAATACTTAGGATTGCATATATCACCTGATTTATCCTGGAACAACCACACAAACGAACTACGAGGGTTATTCGTAAAGTTAGATCCGTTTTTGCAATAAAAACAAAACTAATATACACTGAGTGGCCAAATTATTATGACTACCTGACAGTTTTAGGCAAATGAGCTATTGCGTCACAGCCCTGCCGCTAGAGGGCTAGATAGCTACAAAAAGGGAATGCAGGTGAGGTGAACCATCAGTTGCACTGTGTTTTATTGCGACAATATGGGAAAAAAACGTGATTTAACTGAGTTTGAACGCGGGATGATCGTCGGCGCGCGCAGTGTCGGAACCAGTATCAGCAAAACAGCTGAACTTGTGAAGTGTTCAAGAGCAGCAGTTATTAATGTTTACAGAGAGTGGACTACCAAGCAAAAAACCGCCTCTCAACGCCAAGCGTGTGGTCGTCACAGGCTCCTCAATGCTCGAGCTGAAAGGAGATTGGCCAGAGTTGTCCAGGGCGACAGAAGAGCAACAGTGCGTCAAATAGCGGCAAATCTTAATCAAGGACAAACTGTGACCGCCTCTGAACGAACTGTTCGCCGCTCATTACACCGTTTAGGCTATGGAAGCCGACGACCAGTTCGAAAGCCTCTACTGTCAGCCTTGAACAAGAGCAGACGTCTCCAGTTCGCCAAGGAGCACAAGGATTGGACAGTAGATGACTGGAAAAGGGTTATGTGGTCCGATGAGTCACGATTTCAAATGCATCATGCAGATGGCAGGGTTAAATATGGAGAAAACAACACGACAACATGGACCCCACCTGCATCGCCACAACACTTCAAGCTGGTGGCGGCAGTATTATGGTTTGGGGGACATTTTCTTGGCATTGTTTGGGTCCTTTGATTCCTCTGCACGGACGTGTGCGTGCCCAAGATTATTTAAGTATTGTCGCAGATCAAGTACATCCCGTTATGTTAATGGTGTACTCTGACGGGGATGGATACTTCCAGCAGGACAATGGTCCTTGTCATAAGGCTGGCATCGTCCTCAGAAGGTACGAAGAACATGCCGGAGAGTTTACCTTGCTTCGTTGGCCTGCACAATCGCCAGATCTCAATCCCATTGAGAATTTGTGGGATGAGATCGTATGGGCCATCAGGCAGCGGGATCCAGCACCATCAAATCTGCAGCAATTGGAAGGTGCAGTTCTTCACAGTTGGTCTCAAATTCCTCCTACAACCTACCAACATCTCATAGAATCCATGCCCCGAAGAATACAAGCAGTAATAAGAGCGAAAGGTGGCCCAACACTATATTAAGGGGGTGGTCATAATAATTTGGCCATTCAGTGTATATATTTTCAAATTTTTTTTTTTACTAAATTCTATGTACCTTTAATAATTTTTCCACATAGTTTTCAAATTCATTTAAGCACTTGTCATAGCTCTCAAAGTGCTTTCGCATGATCACTTTGTGGCAGGCCATGTCAGTAAGTTTTTGTAATTTTAATGCGTTTATTGATAATCGATGGGCCCAGTTATTTTATGGTTTAAATATTAAAATGTTTTTCAATGTGATTTATTTTATTTTATTTTAAAATGTTGTCGTATTGAATTTAATGTTGTCTATTTGTTTTGAGTTCATTTTTTAATCAGCCGCTACAACAGTGAGTCGATCGCTTATAGCGTGAAGCTTGGTTGAAGCAAGTTTTCGGGGAAAGGAAGCCAAGGCTCGAAAATTTTGGGATTAAAATTGATGAGCGCAAGGATTGTTGTGGCAGTCTTGGCCAGAAGCTGATATGACTAGGACCATTGATGGATCTCAGCTCGGCCTACACATAGCATGTTTTTCGATGAACTTCACTTAGTTTTTGTTGCATTGGTCGCCTAATATGAATGGATGTAACGGATATTCTAAGATATTGTCCGAGAGATATTGCCTATTGAAATGAAACCTGCAAAGATGAATTTTGGAGTAGCATTGTCAATAACTGTTGTACGACGGTTTACTATGTATTTCTGGCTAATGGATTTCCAGGGGTGAGTTCCAAGCTTTTATTATGGGGCGTCCACAAAGCTTCGTAGCCGGTCTAAGTTGAGAAAATAAAAACAGTTTGAAACTTTGAGAAACTAAAGATAAACGAACACAACGCAATGTACTTTACTTACGCGGAATCTTAACTAAAATTCCTTTTAGTGGACGCGACTATCTTGTTGTTATTTAATGTTAAATCTTAATTTTCAGCAGTTTAACGAATAGCAATGTACGAGGGTAGCCCAAAAAGTAATGCACCACAATTTTTTCTCCGTCCCTAAAACGGTACGAACGCGAAACTTGAGATATGTATTCATTGAAGTTTTCGGAGTGCGCGCCCAAAGTTTCCGTTTCTTCCGACAGATAGCGTACATGCAGCAATGGAACAACATGTCGTCTGTAAGTGATGTACGTTACAAGCAGCGTGTCGTCATTGAATCTCTCACTGCGGAGCAAGAAACGGTTGGAAACATTCACAAAAGTTTATGTGCAGTTTATGGAGCATTAGCAGTCGACAGAAGTACGATTAGTCGTTACAAGATTTGCCACGGTCGGGGCGGCCATCCTCGGCTGTCAAACATGACAAGATGCAGCCTGCTGATGCGCTCATTCATTAGGACCGACGCAGAACGACGCGGCAGTTGGCGCTAGAGCTGTCAATGAGCAAAGGAAGTGCGGGTGAAATCATCCGTGCTCTTGATTACTGAAAAACATGTTCACGATGGGTTCCGCGCTGTCTAACGGAGGAACACAAAGCTCTGAGAAAAAACATTTCTTCTGAGTTGATGCAACGTTTTGAAGCTGAGGGGGAAGCCTTCTTGTCCAGGATTGTGACAGCTGATGAAGTCTGGGTGCACCATTTTGAACCCGAAACAAAACGACAGTCGATGGAATGGCGTCATCCGCACTCTCCACAGAAGAAAAAATTCAAAGCAACTGCTTCTGCTGTAAGGTCATGATGACTGTGTTTTGGGACTGTGATGGTGTCATACTCTTTGATGTGATGCCGAGAGGGAGCATCGTTAATTCTGAGGCATACGTGAACACATTAACCAAACCCAAGAAGCGCGTCCAGCGACTTGGACGCCATTACAACACGCTGATTGTTTGCTTCAACACGGTAACGCTCGCCCTCACGCATGTTTGAGGACGTCGGAACACCTCACGAAACAGGATTGGACAGTGTACCCCATCCACCCTACGGTTCTTACCTAGCGCCCTTAGACTTTCACTTGTTTGGGCCATTGAATAATGCCACATGTGGTAGACATTTTGAGGATGACGAAGAGGTGATTCGCACAGTGAAGACATGGCTGCGTGAACAGAACATGGACTGGTACCGCTAGGGCATACACGCCCTTGTGTCTCGCTGGAGGAAGGCCATAGAATGGGACGGAGATTATGTGGAAAAATAGGGTGTAGAAAAAACATCATTCTTTCTTGTGTATAAGTTTCATTGTGTTCAATAATATTTGCTGAAGAAAAAACTTGTGGTGCATTACTTTCCGGGCTACTCTCGTAATATAGAGAGATAGTAGATCTTTTAAATCAAGATTTTGCAATACAGTATAATGTAAAATGGATAATTATATATTAACGTCTAAATTTTTGGCACAACTTTTTTTGTTGATGGTGTGCTAGCAATTAGGGAGCTGCCTTATTTGCGCTCCATTACTGTGGTAGTTTAATGTTAACTGTCAGAGATCGGTAAATTAGTAGGTTGTAACATGGAGCAACTGAATTTGTGGTAGGAAGGGGTTTCCGTGTCAAACGTATAAAGCATTCTGTAGAAACTGGTAAGTCTAGAGGTGTTGCTCTATGTTGGATGTCATGCACTAGGTTACTGACAGAAAAAATTGTAGGTTGGTAGTCAGTTCGTGCTCATTGGTATTTAGTGACTGCTTGTGGACCGTCGAAGGGTTAAATTATTGAGGTTACTGTATCCCCGCTCGTTTTCGTTTTAAAAAAAAAGGGACACACGACACATTCTAGCGTCGATGGCAGTTTATTTTACCATATCAAGTTGTCGACACTGGTCTGCTAAATTGACAGGTTTGGCATGAAATTGTGCTGAATGGTCCAGGGGATATATGATACTTGGCAAGGGGGATCTTCTAGGAATACATTTAACGACCAATTTATTAGAGACACCTTTTACGGAAAATGGATCGGCCTTGGATAAAAGGGATGCATTGGATCACAAGTTGCACTCAGCAGCAGAAGTGGACTGAATATGGGTAAATCAAGGATTTGACCGACTTTGAACGAGGCATGATCGTTGGAGCTCGACGGGCGCAGTTGAGCATTTAGCAAACCGCGAACCTCCTCGGGTTTTCCCGTGAATGGTAGTTATGCCAAAAAACAACCTCCAACAAAAACAACATCGGACGAAACAGGGCCGTGGATGAACGAGGCCAATGGCGACTGGCACGAGTCATCCACAGCAACAGGACGGGAACAGCCCTACAAATTGCATCGCAGTTTAATGAGGGAGCATCCCAACCCATTTCGAAGCACACGGTGCGGTACACATTACACCGAGCTGGCTTTATCAACAAGCGGCCAGTACGGGCACCGTCGCTGTCACCGCAAAATAGGAAAGCGCGCCTGCTATGGGCACACTGGACACTGGAAGAAGGTCGCCTGGTCCGACGAATCGCGGCTCCTACTTCATCATGCGGACGGCAGACTGCGTATTGGCGCAGACAGCACGAGGCCATGACCCATCCTGTCAGCAGACAACCGTACAGGGGGTTGGAGAAGGAGTGCTAGTCTGGGGTGTCTTCTCTTGGGACACACTGGGTCCTCTGGTATCCGTAGACACATCCCTGAATGTGACACACTACCTGAACATTGTTGCCGATCAGGTGCACCCGTGCATGATAACTGTGTTCCCTGGTGGTGACGGACGGTTTCAGCAGGACAATTCTCCCTGTCACCGTGCTCGAATGGTCTTAGACTGGTTCGAGGAACATGACGCGGACTTCCACCTGCTTCAGTGGCCACTCGGTCGCCCGATCTCAACCCGATCGAGAATTTATGGGATGAAGTGGAGAGAACATCCGACGCCTTCCCATACTATCGTCCAACCTGCACCAATTACGGAACGCTGTGATGTCAGCCTGGGCTGCTATTCCTCCGCAACGGTTTCAACATCTTGTTAAATTCATGCCAGCACGTATTCAGGCAGTTCTCGCCGCTAAAGGAGACGCAACTGGGGTGTCTCTAATAAATTGGTTGTTCAGTGTATAGCAATCTGTTGCGAAATGAAGTGCGAGGGATTTGACTGTTAAACCCATCTAGCTTAATTAGGGATTTATAGACATAATGTGAACTAGACGCCAAATTTGCAAACTTTAGCATTTACTAATTTGTAAAAAGTCCTTTTATTTTACACGATTACTAGTTATTTTATACGGAATATTTGATGTATTGATTTATTTACAAAGTTAATTAAACCAATTATTTTTCCTCTCTCCAGTGGTGCTAGTCTAACGCCGAATGTTCGAATCCTGGTGACCTTTACTCGCGGGGGAGGTCACAACTATATAAAAGCTGCTGCCGGGGAAGAAAATCACGCAATTTTCACTTGTTCATCGTCGCTGAAATGCAGGCTGCCAATGATCTCCGTTAGCTCGCGGAACAAGTGGTCGCCACTGGACGCGAGGTCCGGACAGTAAAGCGGGTGGTCAAGTTGTTCCCAACTAATCAGATATTTTGTTTGGGAACAACTTGACCATCCGCCTTACATTTCGGACCTCGCGTCCAGTGGCTACCACCTGTTCCAGGATCTAAAGGAGTTCATCTGCGGCCTGCATTTCAGCGACGATGAACAAGTGACAACTGCGTGACTTTCTTCATCGGCGGCAACTTCTATAAAGTGATCATGCGGAAGTACATTGAGCGCTATGACAAGTGCTTAAATAAACTTGGAAACTATGTGGAAAAATAGTTAAAGGTACATAGATTCTGGTAAAGAAAAAATTTTGAAAATATATATAAGAGTTTTGTTTTCATTGCAACACGGTCCTTACTTTACGAATAACCCTCGTATCTAAGACACTTACAAGGGAATCCTTCGAACATGTATGTCACAGATTTCCACTAAATTGAAATATGTTACTCATCTGAAGCTACTATAGATGCTTGCAAAATAAGAGAGTGCGAAATTTTGTTTCTTTCAAAATAAACCGCGAAAACGAAAAAATTTGTCATACATAGCCATACAAGGACTCCATTGTTAAAGCGGATAGGCTATGTGGGATTCCCTTGTTAGTAAAAGAATAGGTTTAATTTCCCAGCATCAGTATCTCCCATCAAGAATATTATTAATATTATACAATACACTGATTCACTCATCGCTCTGCGATGGTATTCAGTTTTGGGGCTCAACCTCTAACTTTAACTTAACCAGAATCTTTCGTATACAAAAAAGATTTCTCAAAATATTGTTAAAACTCCTAAAACCGGATTCTATTTCACATTACTTTTGATATTTCAGTATATTAACAATTTGTAAAATATATATCCAACAATTACTATCATTCACATTTAAAATAACCAATGGTTATTTATGTTCCTAATCTTCCACTAATACAATATCAATAGGATTTTCACCCCCAATCCACCAGATTAGCCTACTCAATAAAACGCCCTTTAGACCGACGAATCTATCAAAATGACTATCTCCCGTGCTGGAACAAAATGGTGGGCTCTTGCCTGAGAATTTTCGGTGAGCCCCAACACCAGCCTCCTTTAAAAGAGATATTAAATTATTCCTTAACTCAATCAACCACATATCAAACCACTAATAAGTAATATATTATAATTTTTAAAATCTCAAAGTTTTATGCATTCGGGGCTCTTCGTTTCTTCCTCTTCATACTGATTTGTGGTATTAATCTTATCACGTTATTAACGATTATTGGATCATAATTTTCTGCACGCTTGTATTGTAGGTAGCTCTCACTACATACTTTACGTATCTCAATCTAGCTCTTCTACTCACTTCCATGAGTATTGGAACTGGTTTCCAGTTACCGATTACCACTAATTACTCTAACGCATTAGTAGCACTAACTACCCTTAACAATCGTAGTTTGTCTATCTTTTATCTTAATATACGTAGCCTGTCTGCGAATTACTCAAGTAGGTTTGCTAACCTTATTACTATTATAATTTAGCCCTCTATATTGATTTTTACGGAGACCTGGTGCCGTGATTTTACTAATGTACCTGTTATGCATAATTATCAGTCTATTTTTGTTAATCGAACAAACAAGAGAGCTGGTACGATTAGTATCTATTTATCACATAAATTTACTTTTACCATTATATCCCCTTATACGCTAGTTACCGCGGATTATGAATTCTTGACAGTGGTTATCAACAAAAATTTATTATTGTCGCTACGTATCGCCGCCCCCAGCTGGAAATTTCACGGCCATTCTGTTTATTTCTTTCCGTTGTCCTTCTCGATCTACAACGATCCAGGAAGACCTTAATATTGACCTTAGTAAATCTACCGCCTCGCTTACTCGACTATGTGTTCAGGTCTTCAATTGATTACACGTTCCTTACCTATTATTCTACTCAATATTAATCGTACTCGGCAATAGATGGTTGTTTTTCAAGTTCAAACTCTCTCCAGTTCAGTAATGCACTTGACATGTCCATCAGTAATCATTTTCCGTTGCTAATAATTTTCAATACCAAAACCCTATCGGCGCGAGGCATTAAGTTTTTTCCCTCTAGAAGGGGCACACCAAACCGAATCGCGATATTGAGCTCGTGGTTGGCTGCCACTGATTGGTCATTTGTGCTTACTCTTACTTTAGATCCTAATTGTCTTTCATTCAAACTTTTCCATCTACGTTATTTTTCTCTTAGGAATATTATGGAGCGAGATACTGTAATTCGCAATCCCTGAGTCATCTCGCATATATTAGCACTTACTAAAAAGAAAAATGCATTGTACCTTAAATTGCGTAAGGGTCTGATCACAGGTTGCATAGCGAGTATAAAAAGCTGTCAAATACTGTGGAAAAACAAATCAACCTCTCCAAATCGAAATATTTTTCTGTTCCTTTCCAGAAGCTGCAATCTTCAAAGGATAACTGGCATTTAATAAAAGAATTATCACAGGATACTACTCCACCGATGGCCCCTTTTACGCAACCAGGTTCAGTCACACCTGCAAGTATGGCTGCATTTCGGCAAGCAATATTACCTAAAGCGCATTCCCTATTATCATGAAGTAAAGTTAATTTCTTCCGTAATTTATCTCGCTCTCCTGTGAATTTTTTCGCTATTCCCACTACGATGGAAGAGGTGAGTGAGATAATTTCACAATTGAAGTCCACCCTTATGGTCTACGAGGAGATATTATTTCTCTCAAACAATTAATAGCTCTGGAACATTTCCTTCTACACTTAAACTTGCAAGAGTCACTCCGATTTTTAGGAAGGGTGAATCGCGACAATATGCCAGTTATCGGCCAATTACTGCTTTACCCGTAATTTCGAAAGTATTTAAAAAATTATTTTTTAAGCGATTTTCTCAATGTGTTTACTCTAATAAGTTTATCAGTACAAACCATGACGGATTTATGCCGAGTAAAAGCGTAGAAACAGCTTGCCATGAACTAACGGAATTTCTCTTCGGAAATGGCAACTTCGTTGCGACTATATTCATAGACCTTTCTAGAGCCTGTGATTCGGTTCCAGTCGATCTTCTCCTGTTGAAACTAGCCATTTCTTGATTTACGTGTCAAATCGTCGAGGGTCAATTCGTCGAGTGTCAATTCGTCGAACATCATTTCGTCGACTGTGTCAGTTGGTCGGGTGGTTAGTTCGTCGGACGTCAATTATTAGAACGTCAATTCATCGGGGTGTTTCAGTTGGTCGAGATAATAAATAAATGGTCGGGAAAAACTTTAATAAAATTTATTAATGAAAATTTTTTTGTTATTAATTTCATTACTGGAAAGGTAACAATAAATACCTTTACTGTTAAAAATCAGTATTTAAATTCAGTTTTTGTAAACAATGTGATACAAAGGCTAAAATGAATTGTAGCTACAATAAACGTGATCTTGTTGACAAATGTTCTGGATATTTGCCCCAAACTGCTTATATCGCTTCAGTATCCTTCATTTGCTGTTTACAAAAGCTGTATTTGTAATACTGTTGTTTACAAAAGCTGTATTTGAATATTGTTTTTAACGGTAATGGCATTTATTGTTTACCTTTCAAGTAATTAAATGAATAACAAAAAAAATTTTTCGTTAATAAATTTTATTAAAGTTTTTTCCGATCATTTATTTATTATCTCGACCAACTGAAACACCCGACGAATTTGTCTCCGACAAATTGACCGCCCGACCAACTGACACCTCGACGAATTGACGTTTGACTAATTGACGTCTGACGAACTAACACCCGACCAACTGACACAGTCGACGAAATGACGTACGACGAATTGACTCCGACGAATTGACGCTCGACGAATTGGCCCTCGACGAACTGACCTGATACCCCATTTCTTATAATATAGACGGTTCGCTGTTAGCTTGGCTAGGAGATTTCCTTCGAGATCAGCGGTACTTCATGTCCCACTTAGGGACGTCATCAGCCGCTATTACCAATAGTTTGGGGGTCCCGCAAGACTCAATTTTGTCGCCCCTGCTTTTTAATTTATTTATCAATGACCTTCCCCTAGTCTATAACCCTCCCAAAAATATGTATGCGGACGACGTGACACTATTGTGCACCAATTGTGATCCTAATAATCTCCTGTTAGCTTTAAATGAAGCACTAAGAAAGTTGAATAATTGGAGCAAGTTGAATCAATTGGATGTTAATGTCGACAAAACAAAACTCATGTTCTTTTTCCAGCGCAAAAAGCGCAACGTTCCCTGTTCCCCACAAATTTATGGGTAATCAGCTCATTACTATGGCTAATTCGTTCAAATACCTTGGGCTCACTTTATCGCATGACCTGTCCTGGAATCTTCTTATTCACACTCTGAGAGCTAATCTTAATAAAAACCAAGGGGTGATTTCAAGATCGTATTATCTACCTCGTGATATTATACCACTCGTGGATACACTCACGTATATGCTACTGTATCATATTTTGGGGATTAACTATCTTTCATAATCTGTGTAGACTAATTGTCACGTATCAAAATGTGAACAGATACAGACCGGGTAAAAGAAAAACTTCTTTTATTCGAGCAAAAGATACACAGTGGAAGCTGAGTAATCGAATAAATTAAACAAATACGTAAATAAATCTGAGAACAGTTTCTTGTTGACACTTTGAGGAAGGGGTTAATCTTTCGACGATGAAGAATAACACCTCGAATACAAATATGCTGGGCTGAAGGTTTCAATTTACTAAATCGAAGCCAATCGGTTCGAGATTGCTTTCTCTGAAATATTACCAGCCGTGTTAAAAGAAGACACACAAAAAAATAACTTAGGATAAATTGGGCCACTACGCTGATTCAAACACCACACTAACATAAGACGTGTAAAGAAGCACTTTTGCACAAATATAAAGCTGTTTCGCTTTATAAATTTGAAGCACTGATAACACAAAAATAAGAACTTTAATTCAAAAGCCCAAAAAGAATTTTAGTAATATAGTATTCACTTAGCACCAACACCATAACCGAAGCACTAGCCAATACACGGCGAGAACTTTTAATACTGATGCAATAACACAAGATACTGCAAAAATTTATCGTAGCACCAATTGCACACACTGTAGCAATAACAGAAACATAATTAGCAGCACACGAATAGCATAACTTGATAACGAAGATTCGAATAAGTAGATTCTTCTTCAAATGACGTCAGATGCACACGGCACTCTGGCAGGTTCAAGAAATACGATATTCTTATTGCGAAACCGCTCCTAATAGAACAATGGGAAGAGAATACGCAGTTAAGAATACGTCGGTAAAATATTAATTTAAGAAGACTGTCCACAGTACTGTTGGTTAATTTAGAAAGACGGTGCCGAATATCGAAAAGTCAATGCAAGGGAAAATAAGGTTGGTGAAGCGTTAGTATCGTGTGCTGCTGGGAAAATCGCCCCGGATAATCTTGAAATTGCTCGAGTGAGAATGGGAAGATACCCAGCCACCGAGTACTAAGGATTTAATTAAAGTCACTGTCCGGAAACGAGGCTGCTAACAGGATGCGGATATCGGCCTGAGTTTGACAAATTATTACCGATATATGTTTGAAACTAAAAACACATACCTGGCGAGATATTCGAGTAGACTTAGTTCGGCGTGAACTATCGTTGCTCGTGGGCACGCTCACTCTTGGCGTGGGAGTTACCGGCAGATGATTCTCGTCACTCCTTGTAACGACAAATGGCTTCGAAGTATAAGGGTCGTACAAATGAAAACGAAAATTTGTGTGGGGTAAAAAAAGACGACATGCAGGATCGTAAGTTTTTGTTTCAACAATTGCGAAACCCCACGTGCAAATTGAACAATAGATTGCAAGTGCTCCATCACGTCAGAAAGAGATATAGCTCGTGATTCGAAACTCTGCGAGTGATCGCTTTGTCCAAACAACAAAAAGGATTCAACGAAACAGGAACAGAGAGCAGTAATTCGTTTATTGACATGTGAAGGAGTTTCAGTTTCTGAAATTCATCGTCGTATGCAGAGCGTCTATAGAAATGACTGCCTAACCTTCACTCGTGTTGGGCAGGGAGCCAGAGTTTTTCGGAGGGACGGTCATCATTGCATGATGATCAATGACCTGGACAAGCAAACCGCGCCATAGCAGACGATTCCAAAGCCAAAATTGAGGCTGCCGTAAAGGAAAACAGAAGAGTGACAATCGATGTCGTGGTTACTGAAGCTGGTCTTAGTCGTGGAACTATCCACTCTATTATCAGCAACCATCTGCACTACAGAAAAATCTGTGCACAATGGGTCCCGCATCATTTGACATCAGAACAACTTGGACTTCGAATGGCAATGTCCCTACAACATTTGACTCGCTATGGACAGGAAGGAGAGAGTTTTCTCGATAGACTCTTTACAGGGGATGAAATTTGGTGCTTTCATTTCCAGCCCGAAAGCAAATGTCAAAGTCGTCAATGGAACCATTATGGGTCACCACCCCCGAAAAAATCAAAAGCAATCGCAAACAGCACGGGGAAGCTGATGTTGACCGTGTTTTTTGATCGCAAAGGGCCGATTTTACTGGACTTTTTTGAAAAGGGCACGACAGTTAACGCAGCACGATATACGGAAACATTGAAGGCACTGCGCGCGGCCATCAAATGCAAGCGTTCTGGATTTCTTACAGAAGGAGTGCTTCTTCTCCACGACAACGCGCGTCCCCACACCTTGAAAGCAACGGTAGACCCCATTAAAAACTTCATGTGACTTTCACGCGTTTGGGGATCTCAAGAAACATCTGAAAGACCGCAGATTTCAGTGAAGGAAGAGGTTTTGGAATGGTTCCACACGCAACCAAAAGACTTCTTTCATAAAGGAATTACATGCCTTGTTAGACAGTGGGATAAATGCCTTAACGCATTTGGAGAATATTTTTAAATTCCTTGTATACACTTGATAAAATAAATAACTTTCGTTTTCATTTGTTGGACACTTATATTTCGATACCAAGCCACCCGTATGTTTTTGTAATGTTTCGCCGTCCCCTCCGACCCGTATCGTCGCTGGCGAAGATTTCCGTCAGCGTAGGAATGACGCTATTTCTCGTTGAAGAAGACGCTGTCTTCGTGGCGGGCGGAGATCCTTCGTTTTCTCTAGGGAGAGGTTTCTTTTCGTCGTGTCGCCGATGTTATTCGTGAATCTCGCTGGAAATTTTTCTTCACGGCTTTACCTGTAGGCGCTCCACTTTTTCCCGCGATGTCGTGCGCTGAACGTCTCGATCTACCCTCCTCATTACCTTTTCTTTTCCACGTTAATCCCGGGCTCTCGCGTGATTTTCTCGGACTGTCTGAGATTTCACGACGATGGAGAGCTCCGTCACGGAAGTTCGAACACGTCACGATTCTCGATCGAAAGGATTTGACATGTGACACTAAGGGTTCTTCTTTCTCGTCCTTCTCTAAATATATATCCCAAAAATATTCGTTGTAAGCAAACATTCTAACCAAAAGCTTTCATTAACAAATCACATCTTTTTAAACAAGTGTATAATTAATTATTTAAGTGTTCAAATACATCAAATTTATCTGCATTACCATCTTCAACTTTTTCTCTGATGAGGTTGTACATTGCTTGTTTGAATTTTGTTCGGGAAAGCTCGGATTTTTATGTAAAAAATAGATATCATTTCAGTTTCTATTTATTTCTATTCTTTCAGATTTTTTTTACTGTTTTGCAGACAGTGATTGTTGAGCATATATTGTTTTAATAAATGTTAATTAATAATCTCCACGTGATTATCACTGTCTGCAGCTACTTGTCCCTCGCGAATAATTTTCGTGAGCACGAGGATGTGTGTCCCACTATTGTTGATGTTCCTTCCGTGGTTACTGATTTTTTTAATTTTCAGACAGACCACTTCCAGCTTCTGGCTTGACCAGTCGTCCCTCCTTCTGGTCCTCCACTCCACTCCTATAGACATTTGTGCAGTGCGTTTGCCCCCCCCCCCCAGTGTCTCCTGAGGGAGTTCTTCTTCTTCCTTTCCAAAACATTGACTTTTTTCCATCATCACCATAGAACGCATGGTGATGATGATCGCCGACGATCCGTTTACCGCCGGCGCATTCATGAAGGGGTTGTATGCCCGTACAAGCTTACCCCCTGTTCTTCCGTCGGGTTTTCCCGCTGTTTCGGTTCTGCAAAAGCTTTCCCCCACTGAGTGGAGGATGCTTTGCAGGAACCGAAATGTTGCTGAGCGGATAGTAGAATCTGACCACGTCAAAGTTGGCCAGACTACTATCCACTTGTTTCATACCGACCCCGGTCATCTCACCGTCCATGCCCGGGGTGCCTCGCCGCTGATGGCAGAATCCTACATGAAGGACTACATGTCCGACTACGGGGAAGTGCTACGAGTGTTCTACCCAGAGCACTCCGACTCCCCCCTGCAGAAAAAAGGAGACATTTTGTTGGACATGCGCCTTCAGAAAGACATTCCTGACTCCCTTGTGTTGCACGGAGAACGTGTCTTCGTGTTCTACAAGGGCCAGAGGCAGTGCTGCTG
>JAHWFO010087767.1:0-32308 GCA_023313115.1 Rhysida immarginata | reverse complement strand
CAGAATCACCCAAGTGGCTTTTGCTGAGAGCATTAGGACCCCTCTAACCCCCCACCCTGTATATCAGAGGATGATAAAATTAATTTTATTCCAGGCCCCACCCAAATAAAAGACCAACGCCCAAATTAATTAACCAACGCCCTAATTAATTAACCAACACCCTAATTAAAGGGCCAACGCCCTAATTAAAAGCCAGCGCCCTAATTAATCAACCAACACCCAAATTAAGGGAGGGGAGGGACTTTAATTAGATCAAATTGACCAACGCCCACATTAAACGGCCAACGCCCAAAATAAGGGAGGGGAGGACTTTAATTGGATCAAATAAAGGGAGGGGAGGACTTTAATTGGATCAAATTGACCACGCCCACCTCATTAATATGCGCGTAAACAAGGACTCTATCTACTTATATTAAATCCAAAATTGTTCAACTATTGTAATTGGCACCATAAATTAATATTAATTCTAATTAGATTATTTACAAAAAATTAATAAATGCTAGTATGCATAAATGACCATTATTTTGACATAGAATATGTTACTCGAATGCCTTTGGGTACACTATTTTTTTTCAGACCATTAGGATCATAAAGAGATTGCCCTTATTAATCGTCATTGCGAAAAAAAATCCCACAGGAGATTGTAACCTAGATAATTGTTGTCTGGGTGATACTGGGCATAAAATTAGTGACAGTCTAGTACCAAGCAGTCTCTTATTATTACTGCCCTACTATCACATTGAACTTAAGGTGATGGCTTTCCAGGTGGGTTCCAATGAATTTAAAAATTCTGTGGGTTAGTTTTCAGTATGCTCCTAGTCCACAATAGTGTCAATAGATTTATATGTAATGCAAGATCTTGGCAACTCTTGCAAAATGATGTCGTTTTTTATTTACAATCTCATTTTTAGTGCAAGAATCATACGTTCTCAAAGCAACTGTCGGTCCTCAATTTTTGTGGCTATATTCTGGAACACATTATGTTTAATTATTTGTCGCACTGACGACAACAGTATACACAAATCTGATGAGAGAGAAATTAAACCTGACGCAATTGTGGGTAATTTTTCGTCTCCAAAACTGAGTAGTCTATATATATAAAGAAGGATGTTTGTGGGTCTGTGCGTCTGTGGGTCTGTGGGTCTGTTTGTCTGTATGTTTTTTATACAAATCTACAGTTTTATTCCGATCTTGATAAAATTTCGCATACATGACCTTCAAAGCATGAGGAAGGTCACTGTCTACCTCAGATTTCGGAAAAATAATAAATATCGATAAAAAATCGATATTCATGGTTATGGCAAGGCATATTAATGAGAAATATCTCATGACCAACAATGCAAGGCAAAGTTTGTACAACAATAGGTATCAACAATGGTATCAACACGCAATTCACAAACGCTCATGGACCAACAATCAATATCTCATGACTAACAATGAAAGGAAAAGTTTGTGCAAGTGTAATTATCCCGGGCAACGCCGGGTACCTCTTCTAGTTGTTTATAAATGTTATGATTGTGGTCATCAAGAATATGCAGCCTCATATTAGTAATTATTTTTTTCTGTGGACAAATTTCCAAATGGTGGATATTCTGAGGCAAGCACTGAGTTCATCTGCAGATGTTCATTGTGGAATAATTGGAAGGGTTTGGCGAAAATTTCCTGCGAGAAAAACGACACCGCTACCATTTTTCCCCCAAGATCTCTTAGGTTTCTCTTTGTCAGATCTATTAGAATTTGTTATGTTGTACGATTGCTAAAAAGTTTGGACTGTAGCCAAAATCGTGCAATAGAAGGGTCTTAACCAATACAGCTTAGAGAGAAAGCCTACTCACAGAAAAAGCATACATTGTTACATCACCTACGGTAGGGACAATTTCGGGCTTAATATTCGTAGAATCATGAGTAACAATACCCTATCGTGGGTGATGCAACACCTTCTAAAGAAAAGGCCTGCGGACAAAATGTTTCTACGTTGTTACATACAGGTATTGGACATTGAAACTGAAACACCTTCGCAAATAGCACTGGTTACCCCCAGGGCTGCATAGAACCTTCTGCTAGGTAATTAATCGTATGCATATCAATGAATCACGTGTCAGAGGTACTGGTAGTCACTCCAGTAGAAAAGTTCGATAGTAAGCTTCAAATTGTCTGTGCAGAGCGCTATAATGGGAGACATATCCGACTTCAAAAGAGGGCAGATTGTTGGGGCGCGTCTATCAGGTGCATCTGTGTCCAAAACTGCCACACTTTGTGATGTCTCACGTGCTACAGTATCCAGGGTAATGTGTGCATATGAACAGGAAGGACGAACCACGTCCAGGAGGAGCAACTGCAGGGGAAAACGGAAGTTGTCGGAAAGAGACGTCAGGACATTGACCAGGATTGTTGCACGAAAGCGGAAAACCACCGCAGCAGAAATCACCGCAGAAATGAATACACACCTCCAGGAACCTGTGTGCACGAAGACAATCCGTCGTTACCTGCATAAATCCAACATCTATGGCAGGGTTGCTATACCGAAGCCTTTCATCAGTAGTACAAATGCCTCCAAGCGGGTTCAGTGGTGCCGGACGCATAAAACCTGGACGTTGGATGACCTCAAACGCGTCATATTCTCGGATGAGTCCAGCTACACTGTCTTCCAAACAACAGGGAGGGTATTCGTCTGGAGGAGCCCCTCTGATGCCTACAACCCAGACTGCTTGGCACCCACAGTCAAACACGGAGGTGGATCAGTAATGGGTGGATCAGTAATGGTCTGGGGTGCAAACTGTGCAGGACCTCTACCGATCCTTCCCAAGACGTGTTGCTGCTGTGCTGGCTGCCCACGGTGCCCCAACACCTTATTAAATAAAGATTTTGGATTTCTACCAGTTGTTTCAGTTTCAATGTCCAATACCTGTATATCCTGATAACGTATTCCTGATTCAAAATGGTATCAAACAGTGGGAATAAGTTACAACTCAATACACATAATGATTTTATTTGTTTTTCCTCATATTTTCAACTAAACACATATTTGACTGGTTGTTGTGCATCAAATTGCAGTAATCACAGTCAAAATGGATATAAATTGTACACTTTTCCTGATTCACATTGGGATCAAAAATGGCAGACTTTCGATCCATGTCACTGCCCATCCTTTATCTACTTTGCCCTAGGTCGATCGAGTCTTTATCGTTGTTGACATTATCGTGCATAGCCTGCAATGGATGCGTTCGCGAAACAGCCACTTTTCCCACTATTTCCACTTTGTCGTTCTAGAAACCACCACCAGTGAATTCATGGCGTTCGAGAATTCAAAGTGAATTCACTTTTTCCTCCAACTTTCTGCCACTTTTCTCACCCACAAAAACCCAGTGGAAAAAGTGAAAAATGACGTATGATGAAAAAACTAAAACCAGATCGAGTTTTTAGTAAATCGATTAATCAAATATTGACTAAACTAAAACCAGATCGAGTAATTTTGTATTAAATTTGTATTTTTTAAAATTGCATTCTTAACCAGTTGTAAAGTTGATTTTTTAAATTACTATTTTAACCAATAAATTTTTATTTTTAAAAAAATTACAAAATAATTTAAAAACCATAAGATTGCATAATTATTCTCAAAAACACGTGATTTAAATTAAGTTATATACATCAGTGTGTAATTACATTCCGTATGTAATAACCAATTTAATGTTAATGTGTTTGCATTAAATTTGTGTATCTATTTATTTTAATTTATTTTTAATGGTTCACTGCTAATAGCATAGTAAAACTAAAACTAGATCGAATTATAATATAATATGCAAATGAGAACAGTTTACTACGAATTATTTAAAAACGATTAAAAAATTAAGTCTTACAAAGTAAATTATTAAAGTACAAACTTTTAAAACTCAAGAAAATTATAAAATAGGCTTCTTTATGAAGTTTACGTTCGTAATTTATCTTGATTTTACCAAATTATTTTTTTTTCATTTTACTTTTGCACGTTTTAAAATATTTCCTTCGCCTTGTTCACTCTTTTCTCATGTTTTATCAGTTTTCTACTTATGCCTTCACAAAGCAGGAGTAAATGCCTCATGTACTCTTTCACTGTACTCCTTCGTGGATTAAGGGACCCCACCAGGTTTTAGGCTTTGGTCTTCATGGCAATCGCAACATTATCACATTTGGGAATATCACAATAAGTCAGCGTATACGTAGTCCAGTACAAAGATATAGCAACTTGATCAAGGATGGTGCTGGACGTTTGAGTAACACGAGTAGGAGTAACTATAATATGATGGAGGGCGCAGGTTTCAAACAGATTAATTAAGAGCTCCTTATTATGTGGTTTTGATCTAAAATCTATATTGAAATCACTAACAATGCCAAACTGCCAAAATCTATATGATGTCAATGCCAAGCTGCCTGTGAGTTGCTAATAACGATCCTGGAATCACGATCCTGACGAATGGCTCATATAATTCGGAATTTGTAAGAAATTTAAAGGTGAAGCGGAGTTAACCACGTTTCAACAATAGCACATAAATCAGGAGTATGTAATGATATCCATATTGAAATGTCGTCTATTTTATTGTTGACTGACCTAGCTTTTAGATAACTTAATATAAACGGACGGTTTTGCGGCTCAGAAGTATGATGAGCGTCGCTAGTGAGGTAGTTATTTCCATTGGTGTTAATCCGGCTTGGTAGGCATCGCTAAGGTATACGATGAAGCGTATGATTCAGGTAATAAGTCCGGGTTACATCCAATAAAGGTTCGGACTCGCAGCCCTCTCGACCAATTGAAGGCAGCCAAAATATCATTATCGTTATTCAAGTGAACTTTTACAAAGAACATTTTTGATTTAGATCCGGCCTTTGTGATCCAGTTGCCACATTGAATCACTTGAAGTCCTTGTTCCGTCAAGGAATTAGTCAGCTGTTGAGGCGTAACAGTATCTTGAAGGTTACCGATGCACAAACGAACTGTAGAATTACTACGAATAGGAAAATTCCAGGTGGAATTATCTTTAGTATTAGTTAGACGTTGGTTGTTTTTTTATAGAAAAATCATTCAACGAAAGCTGATGTACATGTGTGGATCGCACAAGTTGATCCTATTCCTTATCCAAATGATCATTATCCTGAGTGAGTTCCTCGGCGTCAGATTCACAAGTATCTACAATATCTTGAGACATCGAGAATTTAGTCGCAAGCGTTTTCTTAGCGGATAGAGTGTATAGATTTACCCACATCAGATCTATTGGACGGAACCTGGCACTGCTCGGGCAAGGGAAGAACAGGTAAAATGGAAGAAATTAACCCACAATTTGTAACCAATTTGGACTATCATTAATTTTACGTTATATTCATTCATGACATATCATTCCAAGTCGTTTGATATATTACATGCCATATTTTAGCATGGGAAGTTCCAATGAACTATAATGGTTCCACTAAAACAGGTTCCTTGAAACCAATTTGGACTATCATTAATTTTACGTTATGTTCATTCATGTCACCTCATTCCAAGTCGTTTGATATATTACATGCCATATTTTAGAGATTGAAAGTTCCAATGACGCATAATAGTTTCACTAAACCAGAGTGGTTCCACTAAACCAGATTCCATGAAACCAATTTGGACTATCATTAATTTTACCTTATATGCATTCATGACACCTCATTCCAAGTCCGTTTATATATTACGTGCCATATTTTAGCATTGAAAGTTTCAATGAACCATAATGGTTCCACTAAAACAGGTTCCTTGATACCAAATTGGACTATCATTAATTTTGCGTTTTATTCATTCATGTTACCTCATTCTAAGTCGTTTGGTATATTACATGCCATATTTTGGCAATGAAATTTCCAATGACCCATAATGGTTCCACTATACTATAATGGTTCCACTAAACCAAGTTCTTTGAAACCAATTTGAACTATCATAAATTATACGTTCTATTCATTCATGCCATATCATTCCAAGTAGTTTGATATATTACATTCCATATTTTAGCATGGAAAGTTCCAATGAACCATAATGGTTCCACTAAAACAGGTTTCTTGAAACCAATTTGGACTATCATTAATTTTACGTTATATTCATTCATGTCACCTCATTCTAAGTCGTTTGATATATTACATACCTAATTTTAGCATTGAAAGTTCCAATGAAGCATAATGGTTTCACTAAACTAGAATGGTTCCACTAAACCAGCTTCCATGAAACCAATTTGGACTATCATTAATTTTACGTTATATTCATTCATGACACCTCATTCCAAGTCTTTTCATGACACCTCATTCCAAGTCTTACATGCCATATTTTGGCAATGAAATTTCCAATGACCCATAATGGTTCCACTATACCATAATGGTTCCACTAAACCAAGTTCTTTGAAACCAATTTGAACTATCATAAATTATACGTTCTATTCATTCATGCCATATCATTCCAAGTAGTTTGATATATTACATGCCTTATTTTAGCACGGAAAGTTTCAATGAACCCTAATTGTTTCAGTAAACCTGGTTTCTTGAAACCAATTTGGACAATCATTAATTTTACGTTATATTCATTCATGACACATCATCCCAAGTCGTTTGATATATTACATGCCATATCTTATGATTGAAAAATTTTGAGGGTGTCATAAGGTTAGAGCACGTGCCATTGTTTCGATTACAACGTTTTTCAAAATGGTTCATTTCCTGAACCATATTTATTAATTGGCTAAAATAGTAATTTATATCCGCTTCTATCTCGTCGTTGCGATTTTTTTTATATATTACTTATATCTCTCCAATGAAAATTGCTAGGTGGGGTCGTGAAGGTTACATGACTAAAATTATTTTTAGTAACGATTAAAGACTTGTTAACCTGTATCTTTGTGTCTAATTCCGTATACAAATATTGCATAGAGCGCCATTCCATGCTGGTGGTGACCTTTTGAACCAATTTTTTTTGGTGGCTATGAACTTCCCATGCCCTCTTGTAGAATATTACCAAGTATTATAGCTTTTGGTCCAGTAGTTTTTTTTTATGGCCATGTCAAAATGTAACTTTAATTATCCTGTATTACTTAATATACAGTGCTATTCAAAAGTATAAGACTAGGCGTTGTTTTGGGCTAAGAAAAAACAGATGCATCAAAAACAACTTTGGATTAAGTAAAAATATTTCTGTAATAAGTTATGCAAAAAAATCACAAAAACCACATTTGCAAAAGTATAAGACTACCCTGAAAAAATGGAACTCTCCTACCACTTTTTTGCATATGAATGAATTGGCACAACTACTCGAACTTCAGAAGTGCTGTGATACAGTCAGAAGGAATATACAGCCGTTTATAGACAATACCTAAGCCCACACATCTCAGCGAATCTGAAATCTGAATAATTTGGATACTACCCTAATGGGAACTCGTAGCGCCATATTGCTGCAACGATTGGTCGTTCAAAATGTGCTGTTGCCAATGTATTAGCCAGAAGACATGATGGGTATGGAAAATCTAGGACAGGACGACCAAAACTTCTGTCTGAAAGATCTCGTCATCACATCTGTGCTCTTGCTACCAGGGAGAAAATGTCAGCAGTGAAAATAAAATCCACTATGAACATCTCCTGTTCCACGAGCACCATTACAAGAGTTTTGAGTACTTCACAGAACATACGATACTGTAAAGAAAAGAGAGCACCGCCCCTAACACCAAGACACAAAACAGAACATCTGTCCTTTGCCCGTAAAACCATGTACAGCCATGAATGGCACTCTGTAATTTTTTCTGATGAGAAGAAGTTTAATCTCGACGGGCCTGATGGCATTCACTTTTACTGGCTCGATTTACGGCAGTCCACAACAGTGAAAATGAGCCGCCAAATGGGAGGAGGTGCAGTCATGGTTTGGTGTTGATTTTCTGCTCTCGGAAAAACGGACTGTGTTGTTATGAATGGACCCATGACATCAGTGGAGTATCGGAAGATGACAGACCAGCAAGTTCAGGCCTATGGTAAAATTCTAGGAGGGCCCGAGTTTAGTTTTCAAGAAGATAACACATCCTGCCCCACGTCCAACATGATGAAACTGGTTTTAAACACAAAATATTAAGTTTCTTTCATGGCTTGCAAGATTACGGACTTGAACCCCATTGAAAACCTTTGGGGTTTACTGGCAAGAGATGTTTATAAAGATGGGCAGCAGTTTCAAAAGACTGATGAACTGATATCAGCAATTTTCGCTGCGTGGGAGTTAGTTTCTTGTGAAACTTTACTGAGATTGGTTGAGTCCATGCCAAAAGGTATTTTCGATGTAATCCATAACTTTGGAGGAATCACAAAATACTAAAACAGCATGATCGCAGTATTGCTTTTCATGGTCTTATACTTTTGCACATGTGTTTTTAGTGCTTTTTTTGCATAACTTATTACAGAAATATTTTTACTTAATCCAAAGTTGTATTTTTGTTTGACATTTGTTTCATTATGGATATAAAAATTGTCAGAAAATATGATGCGTCTGTTTTCTCTTTAGCACAAAAAACGCCTGGTACTTTTGAATAGCACTGTATCTCTCCATTGAAAATTGCTACGTGGGGTCATGAAGACTATTTGCGCACGTGCTATTGAACCGGTTTAGATAATATTTGTGATTGATTAGTGCCATGTACCATATTCATCGACTGACGAAAATAGTAATGAATAACCGCTTCCATCTCGTCATTACGATTTGTTTGGTATATAATCAGTTTCAAAATGTTAAGACCACCCTGCACTTTCATCTCCTTGCTAAACATTTTATTTTTGTTTTTGCAAAATACAAGGTTTAACAGGCATTTCGAGTTAGGATTACAATAGTAGTATACAAGCACTGTCATAGAACAAATTAGCATTAACACATATCAAAACAAAAGAAAGTTATACGGCATCAAAGCTTGGAACAGTGTGTCACAAAGTTAGGACCACTGTCAAAATGTTAAGTCCATCACTGATTAATATTTTGTTACGTCACCCTTTGCTTTGATAACTGCTGCAATACGGTGAGGCATACTGGTAACAAGGTTTGTACATAATCCAGGACTGATATTAGACCATTCCTCAATCAAAACGTTCTCCAAATCTTGTTTAGTGCGAGGTTTCCTTATCTGAACACGTTTTTTTTCATTTGTGACCATATATTCTCAATGGATGACAAATCGGGACTGTTGGCAGGCCACGGAAGTACTTGAATGTCTTTCTTCAAGCCAGCGTTTAGTAGAAGTAGCGGCATGACATGTTGCTCCACCTTGTTGAAAAATACAGCGCCCACGACGTGGATACAGTTCTGCAATAGAAGGCAAAAGTGAAGATTCTAGAATATCAGGGTACTTTTCACCATTCACAATCCCGTTAGTAAACTGTAATAACCCGTGCCAACACCAGACATGCATCCCCAAACCATTAGCTTAGCTGGAAACTTTGAGCTGCGTTGAACGCAATCAGGCAAGTATTCTTCACCCTTCTGTCTAATCACTTTTCGACCAACACTTCCAAAACAAACCTCAAAAGTTGATTCATCACTAAATATTATGGTGCTCCACTTCGGAAGAGACCAGCCCTGACGTTCCTTTGCCCATGCTAGTCGATTTCCTTTTTGTTTTTCAGTCAGAAGTAGTTTTGATTTTGCGTTGCAGGATTTATAACCCATCTTTGCAAGGCGCCATCGACACGTAGCAGTTGACACATTGTTGCCAATGACTTCACACCAATTTGCTGCTATTTCAGGAACAGGTACATGTCGTTTTCTGATGACAATTCGCCTCAGAGCAGTATCATCACGTTTTGTTGTAGATGTAGGCCGTCCGGTTGACTTCTTCGGAGCAAATAGTTCTACTTTCAATATAACGTTTAATGGTGTTTAACACGCCTGTTTTACTGATATGTAACTTCTTAGCTATTTGTATGCTGCTGTGTCCTTTTAGATGACTTTTAATTATAACACTCCTGATTTCCAAGCTGAGAGTCTTTGTTTTCCCCATTTTGTGACACTTTTACATGAAATCACATAAACGAAAGCATATGTAAATAAGATTACATGCCTCTTTATTCTCTTTTTATTCTTTTTCAGTTAATGGATGAATCTAAATGGAATATCCAATATTTTTTTCAATGAAAGTTCAGTGATAAACTTAACATCTTGACAGTGGTCCTAATTTTGTGAAACACTGTTCCAAGTTTTGATGCCGTATAACTTTTTTTTGTTTTGAAATCTGTTAATGCTAATTTGTTACAAGATAGTGCTTGTGTACTACTATCGTAACTAACTCAAAGTGTTTGTTAAAACTTGTATTTTGCAGAAACAAAAATAAAATGTTTAATGGGTAGATGAAAATGTAGGGTGGCCTTAACATTTTATAAACTGACTGTATTACTCAATATACCTTCCCATTGAAAATTGCTAGGCGCGGAAAAAAGAGGTACCATTTGTGCACGTGCCAATGAACCGATTTAGATAATATTTGTAATTGGTTCGTGGCATGAACCATATTCATCAACTGACAAAAACAGATTTTGAAAATCTTTCATAGCCTCGGAGGAGTTAGAGTTACAGACAGACAGACAAACGGAAACGTTTCCCCACACAGATAGCATAAAGCACCTTTCGGTACTTAATAAACCATTAAGGAATGACATAACTAAGTACCGAAAGGTTAGACTAAACCATTCGCGGAACTATATTTTTAAACCGCCCTATGTTAACATTGGAAGTTTCTAATGGACCATAATGATACCATTAAACCACTTACCTTTGAAAATTATTTCGACTATCATTATTATTAGGCTATATTCATTCATGACACATCATTCCAAGTTTTTTTATATATTACATGACATATTTTAGCATTGAAAGTTCCCATGATGGTTCCACTAAACCAGGTTCCTTGGAACCAATTTCGACAGTCATTAATTTTACGCTATATTCATTCGTTTGATATATTACATGCCATATTTTAGCATTGAAAGTTCCAATGAACCATCATGGTTCCACTAAACCAAGTTCCTTGAAACCAATTTGGATTATCATGAATTTTACGTTATAATCATTCATCACACGTCATTCCAAGTCGTTTGATATATTACATGCCATATTTTAGCAATGAAATGTTCCAATGAACCATCATGGTTCCACTAAACCAGGTTCCTCGAAACCAATTTGGATTATCATGAATTTTACATTATAATCATTCATGGCACCTTATTCCAAATCGTTTGATATATTACATGCCATATTTTGGTGATTGAAAGTTCCAATGAAGCATAATGGTTCCACTAAACCAGAATGGTTCCACTAAACCAGGTTCCTTGAAACCAATTTGGACTATCATTACTTTTACGTGATATTCATTTATGATACATCATCACAATTTGTTTGATATATTACATGCCATATCTTATCATTGAAAGTTCCAATGAACCATCATGGTTCCACTAAACCAGGTTCCTTGAAACCAATTTGGATTATCATGAATTTTACGTTAGAATCATTCATGGCACCTTATTCCAAATCGTTTGATATATTACATGCCATATTTTGGTATTGAAAGTTCCAATGAACCATAATGGTTCCACTAAACCAGGTTCCTTGAAACCAATTTGGACTATCATTACTTTTACGCGATATTCATTTATGATACATCATCACAATTTGTTTGATATATTACATGCATTATATATTACATATCTTATCATTGAAAATATTTGAAGGTGTCATAAAGGTACCATTAGTGCACGTGCCAATGTTTCGATTGCAACAATTTTCAAAATGGTTCATTTACTGAACCATATTTATTGGCCGAAATAGTAATTTATATTCGCTTGTATCTCGTCATTAAGATTTGTTTGACATATTACTTAATATATCTGTCCATTGAAAATTGTTAGGTGGGGTCGTGATGGTACCATTTGTGGACGTGCTAATGAACCGATTTAGATAAAATTTATGGTTTTTTTATGGCATGTACCATATTAATCGACTGACGAAAATAGTAATGAATAACCACATCTATCTCGTCATTACGATTTGTTTGATATATTACTCAATATTTCTTCCCAATGAAAATTGCTGGGCGGGAAAATAGAGGTACCATTTGTGCACGTGCCAATGAACCGATTTAGATAATATTTGTAACTTGTTCGTGCCATGAACCATATTCATCGACTGACGAAAACAGATTTTGAAAATCTTTCATAACCTCGGAGGAGTTTGAGTTACAGACAGACAGACGAACAGACACGTTTCCCCACACTGAGAGCATAAAGCACCTTTCGGTACTTAATAAACTATTAAGGAATGGCATAACCAAGTACCGAAAGGTTAAACTAAACCATTCGCGGAACTATATTTTTAAACCGCCCTATGTTAACATTGGAAGTTTCTAATGGACCATTATGATACCATTAAACCCCGTACCTTTGAAATAATTTCAACTATCATTAATTTTACGTTATATTCATTCATGACACATCATTCCAAGTTGTTTGACATATTACATGCAATATTTTAGCATTGAATGTTCCAATGAACCATAATGGTTCCACTAAACCAGGTAGCTTGAAACCAATTTCGACTATCGTTAATTTTACATTACATTCATTCTTGACATATCATTCCAAGTCGTTTGATATATTACATGCCATATTTTAGCAGTGAAAGGTCCAATGAACCATAATGGTTCCACTAAACCAGGTTCCTTGAAACCAATTTGGACTATCATTAATTTTACGTTATATTCATTCATGACACCTCGTTCCAAGTCGTTTGATATATTACATGCTATATTTTAGCATTGAAAGTTCCAATGAACCATAATGGTTCAAAAACCAGGTTCCTTGAAACCAATTTGGACTATCATTAATTTTACGTCATATTCATTCATGACACATCATTCCAAGTCGTTTGATATATTACATGCCATATTTTAGCATTGAAAGTTCCAATGAACCACCATGGTTCCACTAAACCAGGTTCCTTGAAACCAATTTGGATTATCATGAATTTTACGTTATAATCATTCATGGCACCTTATTCCAAATCGCTTGATATATTACATGCCATATTTTGGTATTAAAAGTTCCAATGAACCATAATGGTTCCACTAAACCAGGTTCCTTGAAACCAATTTGGACTATCATTACTTTTACGTGATATTCATTTATGATACATCATCACAATTTGTTTGATATATTACATGCCATATCTTATCATTGAAAATTTTTGAAGGTGTCATAAAGGTACCATTAGTGCACGTGCCAATGTTTCGATTGCAGCAATTTTCAAAATGGTTCATTTCCTGCACCATATTTATTGGCCGAAATAGTAATTTATATTCGCTTGTATCTCGTCATTAAGATTTGTTTGACATATTACTTAATATATCTGTCCATTGAAAATTGCTAGGTGGGGTCGTGATGGTACCATTTGTGGACGTGCTAATGAACCGATTTAGATAAAAATTTATGATTTTTTCATGGCATGTACCATATTCATCGACTGACGAAAATAGTAATGAATAACCGCATCTATCTCGTCATTACGATTTGTTTGATATATTACTCAATATTTCTTCCCATTGAAAATTGCTGGGCGGGAAAATAGAGGTACCATTTGTGCACGTGCCAATGAACCGATTTAGATAATATTTGTAACTGGTTCGTGCCATGAACCATATTCATCGACTGACGAAAACAGATTTTGAAAATTCTTTCATAACCTCGGAGGAGTTTGAGTTACAGACAGACGGACACACAGACAGACAGACGGACAGACACGTTTCCCCACACTGATAGCATAAAGCACCTTTCGATACTTAATAAATGATTAAAGACAGCTGACAAAACATTAAAATCAACTGATTATCAGAATTACACATCAGCTGAAATCATTGAAATTACAATACAACCAAAAAACATCCAACTAACATAAACATGTCCCGCAGTAAGGGTTCATTGATTAAATTAAACTACGAGATACGCCCATGGGGAAGGCCGTGGCCTGGTGGGCTTTCATTGAACAACTTCTACGAAGTTAAGCTACTTCACGCACGGCTTGTCGCTGGATGGGCGACCATCCGTGATAGCCAATCTTCATCCCCCGGCTGCTGCGACCATCATACAGCAGTCGTGAATCCAGGTCCATCCAGGGACCCAACTCGTCGGCCTCTGGCCATACAGGCCCTGGATGGACGTATTGGATCTAATTAATTTAGTAAATGAATATAAATAAATACATAAAATGTAAAATAGACATGAGATGAATATCCAGTTGCTCTGCATAATTTCAGCATTGATTACTAAAGTTATTAACGAATATAAAAAGTTATGAGTTAGGAAGCATCGTCATTGACAGGTAATAAGCTTATTACAATAACTTTTTATAAATTTACTAATAATTTTTATTAATTATCAAGGACTTACTTTCATCACTTCATCCACTGCCCTGGGATCCGACGATTTGCTTTTGATCTCGCTCAAATGGAAGGTCGTATCCATTTCATTCAGTGTTGATCCTCTGGCTCCTAATGCAACCATTTCAAACGCTGCTAAGATGCATAATCCACTTATAAAATTATTTTCTCCTGATGGAAGTTTGTTGTGCATATCGATAGAAAACTGATTAGTAGCTAATGCCACCTCCGAAATCATTTCGTCTGAATTATCACTACCGCATGCTTTGCTCATTATTGTGATCAAAATAATTAAAATTAGTTTTCCCATTGTTTGCACGACTAGTAAGAAAATTATACAAACTATTTGGTATCTTAATAGTTATTTGGTATCTGTAAGCAGAAATAAATGGTATATATTGATATAAACATTAAATAATAATCTGTAGCAAAAGATTAGAGCATAAAGCATATTATAGCTTAACTAAAATCTTAATATGTATTACCTTGCCTATTAATTTAAATCAATATTACTGCGATGTAATTTGAGGATGAATGTTTTTTTTCCTGTTGCAAGTAGGGAAATTTTAAGTGAGGAAAATACGTTGAAATTTCGCTCAGCTTTTTTATTTCCAAAAAAAATTGGTCACGCAATATTTAAAGCATCCGGATAAATATGTTTATAGCTGTCAATGGGAAAATGACACGGATGTTTAACGTCATGGATTTGTCCTATCTTTCCCTAACACTCTCCGATGAACTTTTCTCGCGGTTTTTTTCGTACACTTTTTTTTTTGGCCGGCCAGGTGGCCGAGACGGCTAGGGCGTAGGCTTTCTAGTAATCGAGTTCGCCTGGTCGTTGGTTCGAATCCCGCCATGAGCATGGATGTTAGCGTTTGTCCCGGGCTGCGTACAGATATAACTTGTGTAAAAGGCACAAAATGACTTTAGTAGTCAACGCCAAAATTTCTAATAAACCAACCAACCAACCATCAAAATGGAAATAAAAGCTGCAGTAAATATATAATTATTTCGACCAACCGTACACCTTTTAAATGTCTTAGTTATTTTCAATTTGGTGTAATTCTTCCAAGCATTAATAGTAATCGATAATGTTGACCTTCTGAATAATTATTTATTCTCGGCATCGGCTTTTTATTTAGGACAAAAAATATTCTCCACCATCTAAGAGAGTATTACAGAGATGAGCATTTCTATTAGCCATTTTTTCTTTAGCAATCTACTAAATAAAATGGATGCAAAATATGGTTGTCCCTTTGAAGTCTCAAAAATGATGGAAATGTTAATGAAATCATAAGCGGTGGAAATCCTAATCTTTATATTTAATTAAACTTTTGGATCATAATTAAGAGTAAGCATGCTGATTGAATGTATCTCTACCGTGAGTGGCTAATGTGAAAGGAACAGGTCTTGGCTTCAGCTTTGGGAAAATCAGTTACTTAGTGTCAAGTCGTCAGACGGGAAGGGCCGACATGATTGTCAAGCGTGGCTTGGAATCATGCCGGCAGGTAAAGAGCTCGGCACAGCAAGAAAACTCTCCTTCAAGCGATGATCTAAGCAGAAAAAGAGAGAAAAGGATGAAGGCAGGTAATTGGCGGGAGCAGTGCACCGCCTTTGAATCTTCGAAAAAGGAATGAAAGGAGAGGCGCAGTACCCGAACCGGATGATATTCCCAATTACCGTCACGCCAAAAATGCCGCCCGAAACTCGTGCCCTGCTGTCTTTTGCCATAATCGACATCTAACAAAGACGGATAAATGTTGCCGAGAAATAAGACGGAGAAAGAGGCCCGCCACGCGCCTGCCGAGATCAAACAAATTTTTCTACTAAACTTCAACGTGAAGAAGCTATCATCACAAGGGAAGAACAGATGAGTGACCATTGCAATTATTCCTCTATAGTATTTTTCAAAAAAAAAAAGACCGTTCGGGTCAGAGTGGAAACCAATCAGATGCAAGTACTGTTGATTCATTGCTTTCTCCGGCAGTTAGAGAGAGCTAATTCTTAATGTTTTAATGCTGATTCTAATTGTTTGTAAACTCCCACATCGTGATTTTTTTAAGTAAACAAATTAGAGTTTACAAATATTTAATCTACTCTATTTGTAAGGAAAATTTATTGAAATGTGTGACGATCTGAAGCGCGAGGGCGTGGAGCAATGAACGGAATAACTAAGTGATAAGCAGCCAATTCTGATTGGTTCATTTCGTTGGTCTAATTTAATGAAAAATATTATAATAATTAAAGTTTTGTTTTTCGATATCCGAGGTACCGCCACGTGACAAGAGGCCCCACGTGTCAAGAAGCCCGAGTGACGTTAAGCGTGTCCGCCCTGTTAATGCGGATTATCTTATTGGCAAAATCCAATGCAATTTAAAGATTCGAAAATCTGGTACCTATCAGCCCTCATGCATTAGGAGTCAGCCATATGTTTCAAGAGCTATTCCATGTGCTACGTCTCCCCATTTGAAAAGACCATTGTAGGTAATAGGGAATTTAATTTAACTCAAAACACTAAACGTAATTTGAACCTAACCTGTCGCACTAAAACATTTAATTGCAGGCATTGTTGAAGAGTCGAATAGCGATCTGAAGCAATCCGAAACCTCGCTAGTTGATGTCTCAGCCATTCAGGTTCCAGAGGACCTTCAGAAATTCCATCCCGTCGAAGGACCAGCCGTGGACAGTATCATTCCACCCGCTTTATCAGCCGGTATTCCCGTGGGGTGCCCTAGGGTTAATCCGTGATTATGCAAGGAGGAATCATCCAGGGTTAGAATTAAATATATTATTAAAATTTAGTTAAACATAATTCTCTGATATCCTTTCATAGTGGTGAATGAGCTTTTATTAATTGAAGGCTCGGGGCAATAAGGAAATAACCGACAGGAAGAAGTTCTTACTAAATGTAATAATTACTGCTTGTGAAATCTATTTACAGTATGTTTCAGTAACAGCTGCACAAGTAAACTGCAATCATAATAAAGCAAAACATCAACCATATAGATTTACAGATTCTTTAAAAATATAACATAACTTTTTTCAAAAAATTCTTCCTGTGGGTTACGTCCTTATTGCCCCGAGCCCTTCAATTGTTGCTGGTTATCTTCTCAATTAGTTCTCCCACCGATGGTTGACTTACCTTTTTTAAGGTCGCCGCCGTCCAAATTAGCGGTGCCTATCGAGGTAAAACATTTGTGTCCAGCCCTAAGGAGGACCAGCCAGGAGCTGTCTCGTTATTAGTTTGCATATTGAGCGTCATTTCACCCGACCCGGCGTCTACCTGTGCTCCCCTGTGCCTTTCATTTCAAGAGAAAATTTCTTCATTAATGTCTGTACGGACGACGAGGTATCAACTGAAATTCATGCTAAATTTTGAAATTTATTTCATACTTTTTTGTATCATATCTGTTATGTCACACGAATACAAATGCAAATATATTCATTTGAATTCGTTTTCAACTTGACTTTGTGATCAGTTCCTGTCAATCTCACTTCTTTTGTACTTATCTTGTATTCAATTTTATTATGCGTTCTTTTCTCTTGTTTACATTTTTATGCATTTAGTCTTAAAATATAATTAAGCCTATCTCTCGTTGTTCCGACCCGCTAAGTTTCGGAGCGTCATTTGTATCGTGTGCAAAAGAAAGAAACGAAAGTTTCTCACGAACGAACTTTTCTTATCCTTGGTGCGGTCGAGGGCAATGATTGGTCGGTTTGAAGCTTTCCCGCGCAGCGAGCGTTGTTTATGAAAAAGGGGAAAAGCGGAACTCTCTCTGTCACTCTCTCTCTCTCTGTGCATTTGTTCTCATCTCTCTGGCACGTGTGCACTCCTTCGTGGGAGGTCTCTCAACTGAGCCCTGTCACTATGATTCCTATATCAAATGTGCTCTTTCAATAATAATTCCAATGCAAAGTAGCATATTTGATTTCTCAATTATCTATGATGAACAATTGTGAATATCGAATAATTCGACGTGAACCTTTCATTTAAAAAGACGCACGCATGGAACTGTTGCTGTTGAATGGCGAAATCGAAACCAAAGCATCGGAGCTTTGGCGACATTGAAATTCAAGCTAGGCAGATCAACCAGGTTTCAAAGGCATTGAACAAATGTAAATGAAAGCGGTTCAACCGGGTGACAATTGTCCACGACATGGTGCAAGGATCAATCAGGTCACTTGCGAGTGATTAAGCTGAGAGCGAGCTGTTGAATCCACGAGGTAACGGCGGTGGTAGCCGTGGGGTGGACGAGCAGCGACGGCCAAGTTCTACGAGAGGAGAAGCGGATCGGATCAAGATCTCAACGGTTGACAAAAGCAACACCACAGCAAGTTCATCAGGTTCCTTAATATACTGTCTAGCAGTGTGACAGCATAATACACACATAAGTGATAAGTGAACAAATGTTTCCTGTTTACAATTAAAATGAGCTCACTTCGATTCTATAAGAGAGAGAACATATTACTTAAATTGAACTATTGCATTTGCGCGTTTAAATGATAATCTTGGGAAAGCTTTTTAATAAGTATAATCAATTATCATAAAATTTCAAGTCTTGGAAACTCAGAAGTATTGCGAATTGTTTACATGCTATTTTCATATATATTTGACTAACACTCTAAATTTGTTAATTTGAATTTTTAATAAATAAAACGATACATTTTAAATTACCATAATTGATTGTTTTCTTTCTTAAAATAATTAGTTCCAGTCTTTGAATTACGAAGCATTATTTTGTTATAACTGATCATAAAGGAAAATTGATATTGCAGTGGTTAAATTATTAAATGATAAGAATAAGTAAGAAAGATTATTGCGGGCACAACAAATAAAAAAATAAATTTGAGAAACTGAGAAAAGTAAGTCTATTACGTGGGTGGGACTGTTAACGTGACGTAGCCTCAGGGAAGGGAACATAGACTTAGAATATCTTCATAAGTGATACTAATAAGAGAATTTAGACTAAGCTTCTGTTACATGGGTGTATTGTAACTGTTATCTCATAAGTATTCAATGATTGTTTTTTGCTGTGGAGGAGTGTGTTTGGGCAATATCATAAATTGTGAAACCCCAACTATACCACTCATTGTTGCATAGCAAACAACATATCACAATGTATTCATCTTATTATTTAATTATTCAATGGTGGGCCATCTTACCTGAAAATTTACGTGATTCCCGCTCCCCAAACGCCTTTAAAAGAAATATAAGACTATTCCTTAAATCAATCGATCCAATACGTAACCTTTAACCATCAAACCTAAATCATTCACTTAGCTCAACCACTACCTACCGGAGGGTATCCGGACAATTGCCACCCGGACAACTGCCACCCAGACAACTACCACCTGGACAATCGCCACCTAGGATAAATGCCACCGAGGGCAATTGCCACCTAGGACAATTGCCATCCAAAATGCTCCAGACAAGAGCTCTAATTTAATTAGAATGTTTTACTTTAGATTTTGAACGAAGTTTTAACCTGAAAACTTGAAATTTCAAATTACAATGCAAAATATGAAAAATAAAATTCTTTCACTTAGAGGGTAATAGAGAGATTTAGTAACGAAAATGTTGAGGTAAATATAAATAAAGAAAATAAAATCTTCGGGGGGGGGGGCAACATTCGAAAATCCACCCTCACTGATTATTCGACGTTTTTAAATATGCTACTCTATTGTGTTTATTTTGTGCTGAATTCTACATTAAACTCCATTCCTCGTTTTCAATTACATAAAATTATAGCATATAAGTTAACTCCATGAAGGAAGGAGGACTAATTCGAGAAATTTCGAAAAATTGTCATTGGAGTTAAACACACTCATTTGTGCTATAACTTCAGCAATTAGATAACGAGTCGGAATAAAAAATATTTCGACTATAATAATAAATAACATTTTTATTATTGTCCTCGGTGGCAATTGTCCTAGGTGGCAATTATCCTAGGTTGCGATTGTCCTAGGTGGCAGTCATCCGGGTGGCAGTTGTCCGGTGGGCAGTTGTCCGGGTGGCAGTTGTCCTAGAAGCCCACCGAAGACTACACTTCATTACAATTCGTGGATTCACTCAGCTTTATGTTACGGTATTATCTTTAGGGGTTCTGCAACTGCTTTTCATCTAAAACGTATCCTTAAACTCCAAAACCGGTTTCTTAGAACTTTAACCAACACACCAAAATCATCTTCATTTCGCACTTATTTCACGAACTAAACATCTTAACAATCAACCAAATATTTAAGCTGCAAATATCTTCTTTTATAGATAAAATTATAAATTTCATTTTAACCACAACAACACCTTTAACCAATTATTATTTTGTTGTAAGATTTTTGAATGATTATTATGAATTTTTGTGTAAGACTGCGCTAATTTAAATTATTACTGTCCTCGTAATTTACTTTTGGTGATGCCTTAAATTTTTATAATCTTAACAAACATATTATTTACTAACCGAAAAAATTTGTATTTATTTTGTATACAGGGTGTTTCTTAATTGGTGTCCCGTCTTTAGGTCCAAATAACGACTCAAGGGGAACAGATTGTGGGAAAATAAATATTTTAGACAAAAAACATACTTATTAGAAAACAGTAGGGCCTACATTTGGAAAATTAATGAGAATGAATATGACCATTAGCTTTTCAGGGTAACGACTCATTCATTCTCATTCATTTTCAAATGTACTTTTTTCTAATAAGTAATAAAGTTCTTATAAGTTTCTAATGAGTTTTCTGTTTTTGTCTACATTAGCTAGCCATACCTTTCACTTTACCCACTCGATAAAGGGCAGGGGATGAGATTTATTCACCGGGTTTTTTGCTAAACCCACATTTTACATGATGCTTTATAACTTTCTCAATAACACATGGGGTCTAACCCCTACCCCTACAAAATTAAAATTTTCAAAATTTACACCTTCACTCCCAGGGACGTGAAATGTTTTTATTCTGAATTAGGGGACATTAAAACCAAATAATCAATATTCATTTTCCCCCAATCTGTTCCCCTTGAGTCGTTATTTGGATCTAAAGATGGGACACCAATTATGAAATACCCTGTATACTTTTAACTACGGCGCCCTCCAAGAACCAACTCGTCGGTCTTTGACCATATAGGTCTTGGTTGGGTGCCTCTGTATTCTAACACTTTAAAATAATTAGATAAATAAATAAAATAAATAAAAAAATAATTTATAAAATTAAAAAGATTTACAAAAGTTATTCAGTCGTCTCTACCCCTCCTTTCACTATGTCATACTTTTTAGCTCTGCTGAAATTATTATGTGACAATTAGCTGATTGGAAATGCTATATTAAAAATTACTATTCAAATGAATAACAAAATTGATGGTAGTGTTAGTTATCTTTAAAGCAAACCGTAAGCTTATACACCGAGTGATCCAAAAGTCAGTAGATTTTTTAAAATCTTATAATTATTAAACTATTTACAATAAAACGAAGCGGTTGCATAGAAATGCTCAGAAACACGGGGGATTTTTGTTTAAAATTAAAAATATTTGGATCATTCCACGTCTGTTCAGGCAGGCATTGTACTGACCTCTCCGATTTTATTGAAATTTGGTATATACAATTGCCCTAGAAATTTGGTAAAGAATGCCAAATATTATTAAAATTTTTTCATTTTTATGGAAGTTACGTGCATTTAAAATTTTCGAAATTTGAGTGGGGGCCTTATTTTTGAAGTACTAAAACTTCAGTTGTATTTTACTTAGATGTAATTGGTGACATACGAAAAGCTCTTTAACTGTAGATTCTATATGAAATTTTTAAAATTATATTACGCATGCGCAAATATTTGTCTTAAATAAAATTATTCTTTATGCAAATTTCTCAAATGGTGGTTATTTCTTTTGCGTTAAAAAATTATTAATATCTTACACATACTTTCATAAAAACAATCCAAAAAATTCAAAACTGTTTTGCTCCGTTTTGAAGATATTAATTTTTAAAGCTTGAGCTCCAAACAGAAGGATTCAGAGCGTAGGGACTTGACTACTCGTAGAGGGATGAGAAAGCGTGTAACCTTGGGACCAGTCATTTATTTACGTTTTATTATTTATATAAATTGTATTATTAATTATAATTACGCGAAAAAATAACATCAACAGTAGCATTACAATAATAATTATATCAATAGGAAAAATGTTTCTTAGAACTTCAGATTTTTTTTCAGAAGTCAGAAAAGTCTTAAGCACCTGTTAAATCAGAAGATAATTTAGTAAGAAAATATAAATTTGCATTATGAAATCGAATCGTTAGTATTAAAGAAAAGTATATTTACTTTTGACTTCCTTAGAGTCGGTCACTTCTGAGTTACCCTGAAGGACGAGATGAATTGCAGAAGCAGCTGAAGTTGATACAGGCTTCATTATACAGGGTGATTGAAAAGTTAGGGTGGAGTAGTGCATGGAAACGTGTACAGCACACATCAATGCATTTTCTACAGGACGTCTTTGCTGATCGAATCATCTCGCGTGGCATCAGGCCTGCACGCTCGCCGGATCACACACCTCTCGATTTATTCCTTTGGGGTGCTTTGAAAGGTAAAGTGTATGCAAATAATTCGCACACTGCCTGAGCTGAGGGAGGAAATCACAACTGAAGTTCAGCAAATCTCACCAGTCATATTGAGCCGAGTGTTTCACGACGTGCAACTACTCTTTTCACTCGTAATCAGGAATTGAATGTCCCTTAAGGTGCTATTTCTTCTTTGGGAAGTGGTGAAAGTCGCAAGGTGCAAGATCTTTCATCTTTGAACTGCAGTGTTTCATCTTTGAACTATAGGCGCTGGAACACCTCTAATGTGTGCCGATTGTTTGCGGGCGAGCGTTATCGTGCTGCAGAAGATGGTCCAAAGTTGCTATTCAATCCTGTTGTTGACAACAACCCCGGACTTCCTCTCCGACGAGTTCACCGAATGCTCACACATTTATGCAGTGCGTGGAAAGGGGTAGGGATAATGTCGAGAAGTGAATAGTGCATTACATAGAGGACAAATGAAAGTATCAGATACAAAAAGTATTTTGAAAATCGATTAACGAATATAAAAGTTACAGCCATAATGGCATTACTTTTCGATCAACCCTCGTATCTTCTCTACATTTATTGAATTTTCTTTTAAAAACTTAATGAGTTCACATTGAAAGGAATAAAAAACAGCTGTAGAATGCTTAAGACAATCGGATATTACCTTATATTTCTTAGGATGCCTTGTCCATCTGAAGAACTGTAACATACAAACGGATGTATTGTAGGTTGGAACTCGAGCTTTAAAAATTAATATCTTCAAAACGGAGCAAAACACAGTTTTGAATTTTTTGTATTGTTTTTGGGAAAATATGTGTAAGATATTAATAATTTTTTAAAGAAAAAATAATACCGACCATTTGAGAAATTTGCATAAATAAAATATTTTTATTAAATTCAAATATTTGCGCATGCGTAATATAATTTTAAAAATTTCATATAGAATCTACAGTTAAAGAGCTTTCATATGTCACCAATCACATCTTTCTAAGTAAAATACAATCGAAGTTACAGTACTTCATAGATAAGGCCCCCACTCAAAATTCGAAAACTTTAAATGTCCGTAACTTCCATAAAAATGAAAAAAAAATAATAATATTTGGCATTCATTACCAACTCCCTAGGGCAATTGTATATACTAAATTTCATTAAAATCCGAGAGGTCAAGTGCCAAAACTATAAAATTTCTGCCTGAATTGATGTGGAATGACCCATTTATTTTATATTAGTTACATTTTTGACCAAAAGGTGGCGATGGAGTTGAATTATAGGACTTTAAAATTATAATACCGTTGATTTTGATCAATAATAGTGTTTCAATATTACACCGTTTCTTAAAGTAACGTCAAAATAACATCCTTAGAGCCAAGTTAAACACTAGCGCCACCTTTTGGTCAAAAATGTAACTAATATATACAAAATATTTTTCATTATAAACAAAAATCTCCCGTGTTTCTGAGCATTTCTGTGCTAACCGCATCGTTTTATTGTAAATAGTTTAATAATCATAAGGTTTTAAAAAGTCTACTGACTTTTGGATCACCCTGTTGATGTTATAGATCAGATAAACACATTATATGCTAATATTAATAAACACAAGGTAGTAAAACAGCATGTGCACGATATTATTTAAATGATGAAAATAAAAATTTGATATACATAAAACACATCGATTACTATTATTTTAAATCGCAATATTTTTTTACAATCTGCTGGTCTAATGTTACATAATATATTTAGAAATACATACCAAAGTATAAATCCTTTTTCCCACAACATACAGTAAGCATACTTAAAAATTAGAAGAAATTAAAATAACACAAACGAATCTTAATTTTAATAAAAATGAATTAGATATTTTAAGCAATAGTTTACACTTTTGTTTTCCTAATCACAATAAAGACTTGACTATAGTTTCGACCAACCCCAAGTTTGATATACCTCCCATTGGTCGAAGCTGAACAACGCATTCCAAAAAAGGAATGAATGCGCAAAATGAAGTAGTGCCGACGTCATTTGTTGTTTTTTTTTTATTTTTTGGTTTATAAACGACAGGAAAAACTTGAAAAGACGAGCGAGAATAATACGCATAGAAACTGGAATTTAGTCTGTCCTGGAATATTAACAGCAATTCAGTGCGCTCTGGCCAAGATGGCTGAAAGGTTAGAATTCCTGTTATTCAGGCATTTCTTCGAATTGAGAGTTCTTAGTACTTAACAACTTCTTGAAAATCATTAAAAATTACCAGTAACTGGAGATAATGGAGAGTTAGCAGACTATTGAGAAAGAGTGGAAAGATGACAGAGGAAGCACTCCTTTGACGCCAAGCGTTTTAGGCAAATGGTAAGCATGTCAATCGGCGTGTGACATTCGTCTTATTCAATACTATTGAATTTTGTTAATAGATGGCGCTGCGGACATGCAGTCGTCGGTCAATGACTGTGGAGATCGGAGAGTGTTAGTTCATTCCGTCCAGAATGCGATGACGTCATCTCCTCTGAGCGGCAGCGCGCGCGCATCAAGTTGCTCAATGCTCCGCTCCCTCTCAGCTCAGCTCATCGAGGAGGAGATAGAAGTAAAGCGCTCCGTTCAAAAGTTAGAGTTCGAAAGTGAGAATTAGTGGAGTTTAGTATCCAAAATACTATCCCATAAATAACTATTTTACCATAAGCGTGTTTAATAGATTTAACTAATCCTATTGTATATGATGTATTAGTGAAGTTTCCCTTTTCTGTTTTGAATGTGACGAGCGTTATCCTTCGAGCGATGGATAATTCTGTCTGTACAGGGATGGATCCCCCCTTCATCTGTTCTTGGTCTGTAAATATGTATGTATGTGATCAATAAAAAAAAATTCCGTCTGTACGTATGCAACCAATTTGTGCAGCTAACCCCTCCGAGAGTTGTGGTTATGGCATTCGCTAGTATGCGAACCAAAGCCAATAAATTCGACATTTACAGACTCCTTTCTCTGAGACGAATATTTGTCAATGAACTGTTTGACTCTGATTAGCATTCTTGATTTATAAAGATTTTTATCTCCCTCTCCCCAAATATTTTGTTTCATTTTTTTTTCTCTCTTTTCATGTCAAAGTGGGAAGCCTGTGGGAATTTCAATTTATTTTTAAATGTTTTTATTAAAAAAGCCCGCAATAACTATTATTAATTCACCATTTGAAGAACTGCTGAAGACAAATGAGGGTGATGGGGGATGAGGCGATCCGTTTAAACATGAGTTTGTTCATAAATTTTGTATCCAATATATTATCCAATTAATAACTATTTTACCATAAGGGTGGTTATTAGATTAACCTAACTCCAACGTATAGTGTGTAATAGTAAAAAAAAACAAAAGGTTTACTTGTTCTGGTTCAGTCAAACGAGTTTTATCCTTGAAAAGTTAAATCATAAGGATAATAAAATTTTACTTAATATTTACTGACAAGATTATCCGTGCAGAAAATTTGAGTTATATAAGCAATTTATTAATTCTGCTGAACATGAGCAAATAAAATTAACATACATAAGGAAAAAATGGCAATTTTTCATTAAGTTTGCGAAGTTGTGACAATTATATAAACAGAAGCACTTTCAAAGCATATATAGACCGAATTGTTTTTATTAGGTGTAATTTATTATAAAGAAACATTTTCACTGACGCTTGTTATTATTCTGAAAACAAACTTTTTTTATTTTAAAATTCATATGAGGATCAGATAAAAAAAATGTCTAAATTAACACAAAAACCCGTGTTATAAAATACAAAATTAAAAGTTTTTACTTTTCTTAAGTTATGGGTTCATCCAAGGTTAAGTTAAAATATTCCAATGGAACCAAAAAATTGGAGACTTACATATGGTGAAAACAAATAACAGGAAAATCCTCACACATCGCAAAATTATTTTCATAGCATGTATGTACATTTCGATGACAAAGTCGTCATTATCAGCGTGATAACAATTTATTACAAAATTGATATGGTTATTTTGTAATAAATTGTCATCACGCTGATGAAGACGACTTTGTCGTGGAAATTTACGTATGTGCTATGAAAATAATTTTGTGGATTGTCTGTTTTTTTCCTGTTACTAGTTTTCACCAACGTTAAGTTAATTCAACATTTGTGATGTCTCCTAAAGCAGTTGATCTGTGACATGGTATACAGTGGTCGGCAGCTTAATCAGGCCTTCAAGCATCCTGTCTGCTGTTTCAATTGCCTTCAAATTTTCAAATTGTGCAATTGTTGATGGTAACTTCGATTTTCGAGTTGGCTTTGGCAAGTTGGCTGTTGAAATTTTACGTTTCTTCTGTGCAGGCAATTCACCTGTTGTTTGCTTCGTAGTTGGCAAAACAACCAGTCCATTCACCTTCGGCAACCTACTTTCACACTCGTGCTTTAAAAGCAATGCTCCAGTTTCCATCCTGCTTATAAGATCATCATCTTCTATAAGAAATGACATGTCTGTAAGTTCCTTGAAGATTTCTCGACACCGTGCAGCACGTACTTCGATATTAAAACTATCCTTCTGGTTGCTTTCATCCTTTGATGTTAAGCAAGAAGCTTCGTCCTGAAGGATAGGTTCTGATTCTGAAAATAAATAATAGAAATGTTTTTGAGTACTAGTTATACAGATGCATAGAAAATATTATTTTAAACAATACCGAAAGTAAGCAAATACCAGCAATATGTGAGTAGCCACTGGTGACTTGCAATGGTTTTACATAATACTCATCCAAGGTAATAAACACAGACTTTGCATACAATGGGCTAAGCGAGTCCCACCCATATTCTTCAAAGCACTGAAAGATGGCAAAAAAGTGCTTGCACAGAGTCTGCCCGTTGTGAATGAATGACAAGCAGGTGCATGATGGCAATTCGGCGTTTGCTCCGAAATACACACAATGCCACTTGTCTTCTGACTCTGACTTAACGCGAAAGCTTCCATCGCATACGATGATGTGGTTACGGGAGTATTCCGATGACCTTTTGATGGCTTCCAAGATTTCGTCTATGTAACGTTTGGGTCTGTTCCAGAGATATGTTGGAACCAGTGGGTTGTACTTTCGGCTATCGCTCGAATACTTCAGATTTTCTTCTCGATAACTGCAGGAAAAACAAAACAAGAAAATCACACGCCTGATACAAGTAATCATTCACTTAGAGTTTCCAATTCAGTATCAGAGTTATGTAGACTAGATAGTTTTAATGATACAGTGAGGAGATAATGTGACAATTAACATTTGGAATAATAGCAAGTCAAGCAAATCAAATATCTTACTGTGTAACAAGGGATGGCAAAAACTTGTTAATCAGATTGTCCACCATAGTAGAGAGTTGAACTTGTCCTTTTCTAGTCCTCTCATTGTTGAATGCCGCTTTGAAAATCTTGTTCTTATTTTCAATACCATTATTAGTATTAACACCGGTTAGCCAACGATCCCTTCGAAATGCCAAAACCCATCGCTAAAGAGAATAACAACAGAAAGCCAAATAGAATTTTTCTTCTGTTTGATATGCGTAATATATGCACCCTTTACAAAATAAATAGGCAGAATACCGCTAACAAACCTCATGGTGAGGAAGCCATTTCTTCTTCAAGTACATCTGTAATGTTGGCAGCTTTTTCCAGAGAGTGGACAATTCAAATTTCCTCAAGTTCTGTACAAATTCCTCTTTTGTTACTGAATTTGCTATTGTACGTAGAGCCTGTAAGACTTCAGTTGCATAATCTGAAACACCATTTGATGCTTTCCGAACCCAACGAAGCCATGACTGCTCTCTATGGAAGCAGCACAACAGGACACGAGAATCTGAAACAGAATTCTGAAACGTTATGAAGGAAGTATAAGAATTCAACAAAATTACCAAATCATAAATCTGTTTGAACACATCCGGGTCATTTTATATCAACTGAAACATCCGGGTACCTGGAAAACATTGCTCCAATGCATTGATCTCCGTTTCAGAAAAATCAGTGATCCACGTTCTGCATTTCCAATCCGGGTTCTATCCCTTTAATATGTTAAGAGCTTCAAATACACGATTAGTAATTTCAGACTGGATTATGAATGATGCAACTACCTGGTAGTCAGCATTTGTTTTTACAACTATGAAAAAGAGGGGCAGGCTGTACAATGTAGTTTTGTACGTAGCATCTATTTGGCACAATTCATTCCCATAGCGATGTAACAAACGACGCTGGTGTTCAGTTTGGTGAACAAAGAGGAGTTCATATTCATCACTGTATGGCCTGAAGAAGAACCTACAAAAAGAAAATAGTCCGAACTTTGATTGTTGCCGCACATCTGTGGGATCTCAGTAACATGCGATGACATGCAAAACCAGATGATCTGCTCTGTTAACATAAGAACATATTATAACTTTTAATGTGCGATTTTTCTTTATCAAATTTAGCTGTAAATCAAATTTAGTGAAAACCAAAGCATATGCTAGATCCCTGACACAAAAAAAATTTTAACCTGACTGTCGATTCTTTCTCCCATTGTACAATTTTCAGAAGCAGATTTCCCTGATCATCCTTGGCAAAACGTTTGGATAGGTCTCGTTTGTAGATATAGTTTCTGATATCACGGCATTTTGGGTAGAACATCCTGTTGTGCAATGGTGGAACATCTCCATGAGGAAACAACACTGAACTGCACAAATTTTCTAAGCTCGGCTTTCATAGCAGTCACCGTTGTTATATGATCACATTCCTCAATTCTCTTTAAGACCCGTTCGTCTGTTGGTTGAAGGTAACCTGCACTCTAAGAAATAATATGAAGCACGATAACATGTAGTATCAATAGTTACAGAAAAAAACATGAGATTTACACTTCTACTATCCTCACTTCACAATTTCCTACAGGATGGCCTTGATGAGCTTCAACATTAGGAAATTGGGCTATGAACAGTTTAACACCTTGTATTAAGCTTTGTTGCAAGGATAACTTCAGGAGCTTTGCTTTTTCTTTCTTTTTATACTGAGAAACACCAGGATCAACCTATACACATGCACGTACAAATACACCAATTTCAGCATTAATAACATGAACTTGCGATGAGGATGAAACAGTCAACGGTTGCACAAAGGGTAACTTGTATGTGAAATCTTACCGATAATAATAATTACCATATGTTAGCATGAAAACATAATTCTTATAAAAACAATGAGCTCACCTCGTGACATTGAAACTGGACAATTTCCCTTATGTGAATCTTTGCTGAACAGTCAAGCTTCTTCGTATATTGAACTAAAAACCTGTTTTGTATCTGTGCATGCTCATTTGCCTAATTGGAAATAATTAACCAACACCAACAATAATTAACCTCGATTAGAGTAACTCAATTGAAAATTTCGTTCGCACTACCTGTCGAACAGCTTTTTGCTTCTGATACTTGGCCTTTTGATATTTGTTTCGATCAGGTCCACGCTTGCAGTCTAAGCTCTTCCTATTTAATATGATATATGGCACTAGTTTTGATTTATTTAATCTCCAGTACACTTTGTGATTGTGATTAGGTTCCAGTTCTATTCCAGAGAGGAAAGGGCATTATTAGGTGCATGCATTTATTAGATGTATATACAGTGAATAGAATAGAATAAAATATCTACATAGAATACCCCATTATCCTGTTGTGTATCTAATACCTCTATGTAGATAATATGTAGATACAGATTTATTATACAAAGAATACAGGACACAAATTATTTACATAATTATTTACATGATTATTTTCATAATTAATTTCTGAAATCTATGGAATTATGGTATCCCTCAAAAATATGAAGGAAAAGAAGGTTTGAAGAATTTTAATATGCGTTAAATAAATATATTTCTTGCCTAAGTTTCCGAGTTGCCCGTTGGAACATTTAGGCGAACAGAAGTTGGTGCCAGTGGCTTTGCAATGTTCCTTTAGAGCGATGTTCATCTCTTCAGCGCTTTTGAACTCTAATTCACGGAGGAGCGCCTCACTTCCATCCCCTTCATCAAACTCATCCATCTTCGGAAGGTGAATTTCATCTGTAGTTTTCTTTTCCTCAATCATCTTTTTCAAATGATCAACTGAAGAAGTGAATTTGCTAATTATTATTGTGGCCTCTTATTTTTTAAATAAAAATACTAAAATAAAGTGTTTTTATTTCGGGTGATCGCTCTCGAGGGATAAAACTCGTCAGACTTAAAACATAACAAGGAATCTACATGTATTACAGAATCTTTACTAATACATCATATACAATACGATTAGTTTAATCTATTAAACACCCTTATGATAAAATAGTTATTTATGGGAAAGTATTTTGGATACTAAAATCCACAAACTCTCACTTTTGAATTGAGCGCCTTACTTCTATCTCCTCCTCGATGAGCTGAGCTGAGAGGGAGCGGAGCATGAGCAACTTAATGCGCGCGCGCTCAGTGAGGAGATGACGTCGTCGCCTTCTGGACGGAATGAACTAACACTCTCCGTTAAAACGATAAGAGCGGAAACTTTCACAGAAGTACTGATATGAGACAGCGATTCTTTTGCCATCTAGTGACTAAAATTTATAACTGCGGTCTGCAAATAATTCTTAAGAGTTTTGCAACAGGAAAGGTTAATTGTAGCATTTTTAAAAAAAAATTGTATATTATGATCCAATACGTCCATCCAGGGCCTGTATGGCCAGAGGCCGACGATTGGGTCCCTGGATGGACCTGGATTAACGACTGCTGTATGATGGTCCCAGCAGCCGGAGGGGGGGGGGGTAAAGATCTTGTCTCACTGATGGTCACCCATCCAGTGACTAGTGACTGATGGTCACCCATCCGCTGATGATGCTTAGCTTCCCTGAAGTTAGTGTTCAGTGGAAGCCCACCAGGCCACGGCCTCCCCTTTTTGTAATTGGAAGGGGATTCTTCTTATACTGGAAAGTATTGTGTTTAAGTGCTATAAGGATAACTCAATAGGTCTTTTTATTAGTATAAAGATTTTTATGATTTTTTTGTACTGGTGTATCTGACTTGGTAAAGTCCGACCATACCACCCCATTCAACTGTGCCTGGATGGTGATATTCTTAGCGTGCATGACACAGTGGCATATTAAACTTCTTTTAACACGAAGAACTCTGACCTGGGTAAAGGTTCCAAGCTACCGCTATATAAAATTATACTATTTTCACTCAGAATATTAGAATATGCAAAATTTGCAAGTATATTGAAGAGTGTAAGTCCCATTCTCTCCTAAAACAGAGAATGGAGTGAGCTTTTATTTAATACCTAGCAGATACCCGTAGCTTTGCTCACGGCAAAATGATATAAGTGAAATGACCCTAGTTATGTAAATAATACT